>JAECUM010043279.1:0-14866 GCA_016617855.1 Megalonaias nervosa
ATATATACATAGATACATACATCTCTTTTATGTATGAAGGTAGGTAGGTAATGTATTCCACATGATACACTTCATATTTAATGATATGTGCAGTTAGTTTGGTCTGTTGATGTATGTATTATGAATATGTAAGTTGTGGTGTTAGATTTTTAATTTCTAATATCTTGATTCACTTTTGTTTTATGTTATGTATAAAAGCTTGTAAGAGAATGTGCTGTAATTTATTTTACCGTGTACCAAGTCTAAATAAACATGACTTGACTTTCTTTTAGTTGTTAATTTTAACTGCGTTGAAAATTTCGGGACTGGGATGTTTTACCAATTTGGGTCAAAAGGCATACAATTTTCTAAATATATATATATATATATATATATATATATATATATATATATATATATATATATATATAAGTATAAGGCGGTTGCTATATATACTATTAATTGAAGAAATGGTGTTTTATATTGTATTGAGGCAAGAATGTGAGAGGGATTTGGATTTTTAACATACCTTTAACAATTGTTCAGTGATATCACTGCGATGTCAGCAGTATGTCAATTTATGGTGATGTCTGGCACTGGGGCATCATGTCGCAGACACTCAGCATGATGTCCACCCAGTCACATTATTCTGGCACCATGCCGGCAAGTCCTAACGCTAACGTCTTAATGTTGAGAGCCTAACACGGCAGCTGTTAGTACATTTTATTAAGTCTTTGGTATGATTTGCCCGAGGTTCGAACCCGAGACCTCCCGAATCTCAGGCGGGCGCTCTAACCGCTAGGCCACCGGAGCGGTCGTATTCAGGCAAGAACACAAACATTCTATTAAATGTATCTTACCGCTACACTTTAGGCAATATAAAATACATTAAACTTCCTTCATTTACTCCACTTGAGCTCATATAAGTATGTTTATTGAGTTAGAACTTCATTATGTAAGCATTCTATCAACGTAAGATGTCTTGCTTATCAATCAATATATAAGCATCATAAAGTCATTATGCATATGAAATGTACCCAGCTGTGGTAATATTTCATCGCAAGACTCGAGAGTAATGCTGACTTGATCTTAATATTGCCGATACAAGTTAAAATCAAGATTGTTATGGATTTATTTTATCGTTCTTCCCCTTAAACGTCTGTATTAAGATATTAAATTAAATTCTATCAGTCTGTTTCAGAACAACTATATGCCGTATTTTGGACCACTTAAACAACTCATATAATTTGCGCGTGAAAATGTAACTACATGTGGAGAGAGAGAGAGAGAGAGAGAGAGAGAGAGAGAGAGAGAGAGAGAGAGAGAGAGAGAGAGAGAGAGAGAGAGAGAGAATTGTAAGTAATTTGAGGTTTCTATTTCAGAGACCCCCTATCCCCAAAAAAACTTTATACGTTAGCATTTTTGTCAGCAGCCTTTTTTAGCTTAAAATGATGGCTTTCATATTTCTGACAAAAATATGTTTTGTTGGGGTAGGGGGTCTCTGAGATAGAAACAACTCAATTACTTCTACTAATATTACACTCTAGAAATTATTTTTATAGTTTTAGACAAAATGTCATATTAAATAAATGAAATATATATATAATGTCTTATTATAAACCATCAGTACGACATGTTGGATTTGATATGACAAACAGATTTTGTAAGAGATTTAATTCCATCAAATCAGCCTCAGGTTATACTGGTATAAAATCTAAAATAATAAGAGATTGTATTAAAAAAGTTGGATATCATATATCGCCAAAATATGGATCAGTTTGGTTATTCGCGGCTGAAAATGATGTGAGAATAATGGGTTGGGTAGATGATGTGATGACATTTATTGATAATATAGTTGATATTTTATTTGATAACGATATTTCTAAAGCTATACAAAATTAAACATCTACTGTTGCAACCCATATTTTATTATAATCTTTTTCACATCTGCTAACTCTCATTAGCAGAATATCTGTTAACATACTGTCAGTGATACGAAACTCGCGTATTAAATCGTCCATATCATATTTTATACCCCGCAAGTAAGATCGAATCTGATCAAGTAATTTTTTATAGGTTATACTTGCTGTTTTGCAAGCATTTGTTTTAGTCGCAAGTCGAGGTTCAATTTTTTTACAAGCTGTTGCAAGAGAAACACCGACACCAGATATTATTAACAAAAACGGATTTAATGATGCGCCACTTGAAATTATACCAGAGCCGGTCATGATCAGAGGTAAATATGATATTACTCGAATATTTTGGTATAGTATTTGTAGCATTTTTTTATGCACCAAAGTTTTTTATGATAATATTTATAATATTGCATTAAGGCGTCCACATCTTGTTTTGGAATGTTTTCTGAAATATGATTAAAATCGACTATATTTTTTTCATTATATAATATTTCTTTACAATAGTGTCATCTAGGTAACTAATTGAGGAGTTTCACATACAAATTCCAAACACCACCAGTATAATGCTCTGGTTAAACTTTTATCAGATGCTTCCAGTAGAAATGTTACTTCAGCATCTTTATTTATTATAACAGATACAACTCCAGAAAAAGTATCGATTGAATGACGCCATGAAAATGTAGTAAATATAGTGAATTTTGCAATGCTAAATATGGACAGAATATATATACCAGTGACTTCTGCGGTATGTTTGAGAGTGTTATCTTGCAGTGACCATACTCCTAATCCTGATGCTACTGTGTATACTACATTGAAGATCTGCTTGTGAGGAATTCCAGCAAGTAACTTTGTTACCAGATTTGTTTTTCCAATGATATTAGGTATTCCATTAATAATGTCGTTTAGTTTTGTATTAATGTCAGAGAGTTTAATATCAACGGTTGGTGGAGTTCCAAAAAATTCATTAACAGATTTGTTTATATTTCTACGAAAATTTAAGAACGTTTGTACGTGATTGGAAAAATCAGTTCTAAATGCGTTAATTCCATCATTAACTGTTTTTATTGCCGTTACTTGATCACTAGCGATCTTAATGCCGCTATCGTCTACATATTTCTTTGTCGCTGCGTCAAAATCTGTTTCTGTTGTTCTAAGATTATTAATACCATTATTGTTCATGTTGAGAAATGCGCGCATTATACCACCGTTGACTAACACATACTTTGATTCTTGATCATCGACGTATTTTTTTGTTGCTGCGTCTGTTTCTACAGTTGGGTCTCCAAGGTATGTAATTTATTTTCCTGACATGATAATATTACCTGTAACTGTTCCACCTATTTTATCAAGTTTGTTATCATCAACATACTTTAACTGCAAATAACTTACCGCCTGAGTTTGATTTAAGTTTGCTGGCGGATACCTGGTCTCTAAATTTATAATTTTTTTTCCTGACATATCTAAGTTACCGATTAAAGTTCCACCAGATTTATCTAGTTTATTATTGTCGACTAATTTAAGTTATGCATAACTAACGGCTTGTGTATTAACGACATTTATTGGTGGATAATCTGTTTCTAACTCTAATACTCGTTGATTTGACATAAACAAGTTTCCCGTCATTATGTAGCCGGATCTTTTTAGATAGCTTGATAAATCAACCTTGCGGTCTGTTATTTTTGTACTTTCAGCTGTTGAATCTCCTACTAATGTTCCAAATTTTGAATAAAAACTCATTATTTATTTATCGTTTGACAAAAATTATATAGCATAAAATTATATAATAGTAATGGCAAAATCATCGACATTAAATTTTGATACAGAACGTTTGGTGAAACATAAACATAACAATGAACTTCCAGAGTGTCATTATCTTATCGTTGGGAGAACCGGATCGGGAAAAACAAACTTACTTATGAACTTTATTCTCGGAGATAATTTTAACTACGATCGCGTTTATATTTATACGATTAATCCTCAACAGGATAAGTACGAGCTACTTATCAATTATAATGACAAACTTCGTGATAATCTTGAAGCTGGCGAAGATTTTTTTATTATCAAACAACCAGAAGAACTTATTCCAGTTAATCAACTTGATTCGTCCGAGCACAAGATAGTTGTTTTTGATGATATTCCGCTAAACAATGAGGAAATGAATAAAATCAGATCGTATTTTTCACTGTCGCGAAATAAGAAATGTAATTCTATTTATCTCGCTCAGGGTTTATATAATGTTGATAGATTTATTAGGCGAAATACTGGTTGTTTTATATTATTTCCAGGACTTGACAATGTCGATGTTAGAAATATCGCGAACGAGCAATGTGGTGATGTAACGAAAGATAAATTTATTGAGTTATATCATCAAGCAACGGCAAATAAATATGACTTTTTTTATTTCATAAATTAACAAATGATACGAGTAAAATGTTTCGATGTTGTATTGAAAAATATCTACAGTACTTTTTATACAAAATAGTATATAATTAATGGAAAGACAAGCAAAGTACAGAAAACATATAGAAGATCTAAAAAAACTTGCGCAATCTCAGGCAAAATTTAAACAGCTAGTACAGCAAGCACGACGTGGCCAAGTAGTTGCAGCAGAAACAGCAGCAACCGCTCTCAAACCAATTACTGAAGCTTTACTTGGAAAACAACCAGAAACTAAACCATTATCAGAAGAAGAAGTTAAAAAAATACAAGAAAAAGGTTTACTCGAACTAGTTAAAGAACAACAAGAAGCATCTGCTGGAAGAATTATTGCCAGATCTGATGCGGAGAAAAAAAGATTAGCTGAGTTGCTTGTAGCAAATATCGCTGATCCTGCTGCAAGACGAACTGAACTAAGAAGGTTGTTGAATAATCCACTGGAACTTCAACAAAAATTAGCAGAAGCAGTAGTAGTTGGACCGATTGAGTGAAGGTTAGAACAAGAAGAAGAACTTAGAAAAGAGAGAGAAGAAAAAAGAAGATTTGACCATGATTTATCAAATATAGATAACAAAATAAGAGATAACGAATATAAAGATTTTAATAAAAAATATAGTGAATTTAGTGATGTGAGAATATATAATGTTGGAAAAGATGAATTTAAAGCTGACGAAAAAATTGCAGAATTAAAAGAAATAAAAAAAGAGGGTGATGAGCATCTCAGCAAAGTAGTTTTAGAAAATAAAAATTACTATAATGACATTAAATTATATCGACATGGAATTATCGCTGATCTTTATATTGAGGCTATTAATAATATAAGAAATAAACAATGCTGTAGTGATAGTCACCTTAGCGGCTTAATTAATGAAGCAAAATTATTAGATAAAAGACAAGAAGAATCAGCATATACACTACCAGCTCCTATAATGACTGAAGAAGATTTACTAAATTTAGAACATGAATATAAAAGAAATCGTGATGAATATAAAGACAAAACAAAAGAAGAAATAATATCAGAAGAATATTCTAATTTGATGGAAAAAAAAATAACATTTATGACGTTGATAATATACATAATTGGGAAGAAGATAAATACGATAATCTCATTGAAAAATTAAAAAATATCATAGAAGAAGGTAGAGGAGCCTATAAAGAAATTAGTACAGCTCCAATGGAAAATATTGAAACAATTTTTGAAAAAGCTAGAAATGATACTATTGCTACTGTTTTTAAACCTACTGCATTAAAATTTAGAAATAAAAAATATGCTGAAGAAGGGTATACTTTTAAAAAATTATTTGAACATTATGATAATGAGCGTTTTAAAAAACTTTTGGAAAAAACTTTAACTGGAGCTAGAATATTTTCATCAGTTACTGAAATGATTGGCAGATTAATGCTATTGATATTTTCAAAAGAAGCTGGAAATGTTGGTGCTGAAATTGACAATGAAATTATTGACATACTTGATAATTTGAGATCGGAAAATTTATTAACATCTGACGAATACGAAACTTTACACCTTGATTTGACATCAGATCAAGGCGACTTAATCGCTACGACTTAATTTTATAAAAATATAATAATAAATGTCAGCAACGTTATTACTAGACTCTAGCCAATCTGATAAAGATAGCGCAAATTTTTCAGTGAAGTATATTCTGCCAATAGAACTAGATCGTGAAAAACGATATGAAATTGGGTTAATTTCCTGCATTTCTTGGAATGCTATGGTTAATGTAAAAACTGGAGTAAATGATGAATTTACAATTAGTAGCACTGATCCACGCTCTCCAATATATAGAAAATGGATATCAATTAAAATTCCACAAGGAGCCTACAACATAACTGATTTAAATAAAACAATAAAAGAATTAATAACAAAAAATGATGTAATCGCTGATAATTTTGAACTTACACCAAATTATAATACGTTACGCGCCAGAATGATATTTAAAAAAAAAAATATAGTATTTAGTCTTTTATCGCCAACAAGTATCGCGCCACTAATAGGATTTGATCATATAAATTATTTTTCTTCTAATGATCCCATAACGCATGACGGTGAAAATCCAGTAAATATAACTGAAGTAAACAAAATACTGATAAATTCCTCTATTGCATCTGGTTCTTATTCAGCTAAAGGCAGCAAAGGTCAAACGATATACAGTTTTTCACCAGACGTTCCACCTGGTTATCTTATGCAAATTATTCCGCGCCATATTATTTATTATCCGCGAAATGTTGAAAATCAAATAACAGAAGTAAATATGCAGTTGACAGATCAGTCTGGAAGACAGTAAGATTTTAATAATGAAATTTTTACTTATTACCTGCACTTGCGCGAGCAATAGTAAACATATTTTCTGAAAGATTTGACAACAAAATTATACAACCTCAGATATAATGAAACAGAAAAAAGTTTATAGAAGAAAAATAGTAGGAGGATTTTTAGGAAATGTATTTGCTCAAATTATGAAAAATATTCCAGGAGTAGCTCATAAAGTTGCACCAATTGCACTTGACGCATCGAAAGCTTTTGCAACTGGAGCTGCATCTGCTGCTGGAACTGCTGTGGGGCAAAAAATAGCTGATAAAATAAAAGGCACACCGCAAAGCGGATTACCGCAACGTGGTATACCGACAATCAAACAAGCTATTTCAGAAATAGCACCAACAAAAGAAACTCAACGCGCAATGATAACAACGACAAAAAAACTTTTATCGCCACGAGGAGAACAAATTATACAAAAATTAATATCTAAAGTAACAGCGCCGCAATAGCTTCGCTATCATTGATGACAAAATTTTGTATAACCTAATAAATAAATAAAAAGATGTCTGTACAAAATTATCTCGATTTAGCAGAAATTTTTGACACAGACGACACAGTAACAGAATTCGAATATGTTGAATATCTTGATGAAAATTCCAATGAACCTAAAAAGGCTGGCCAAAGAATATTTAATACTCGAGACGAGAACGTATTTCTACTGCCTCATAAAGCAATGTTGGAAGTTCGTGGTCAGATTATGACAGTGGCTGTTCCACCTGCCACAATTGCAGCTGGAGTAGAAGTAGCTCTTATAAATGACGGTTGGTGTTTATTTAAAAGTGCTAAATATCAGCTGGCCAATCAAACTGTCGAAGATATTTCAAATCACTTACAAGTTGCAAGTACAATCTTAAATATTATTTCGTTTTCCGACGATTACTCCAGGTCAACTGCAACTAATATGATGTGTTTTAAAGATACTGGAATTGGAAATGCAACATCTAGAGAATTTATTCCAAGAGTAGCAGTTGCAGCTGGAGCTGATGCTGCCGCAAGTGCCGCAAATGTAAGAGATTTTCTTATTCTTTATGCTTCTGCGCTGGGCATAGCCGCACCAGCTGCAGACGCTGGTGTAAACGCTACAAGAGGTTTACTTAATACTGCTTGTGATAATCTGGGTATAGCACGACCAGATGCAGCAGCTGATGGAGCTGCAATGTTAAATTTAGTTAACAATAATATAGTAGGTTTTAAAAGTGTACGTTACAATGAAGGTCATGCTAAGAGAAAGACACTTGCAGAAGAATCACATCAAATTACAATGATGCTGCCACTAAGTACAATATTTGGCTTTTGCAGGGACTATAATAAAGTATTTCGTGGAGTTAAACATACGCTTATTTTAGATCGATCAGATCAAAATGATTGTTTATTTCGACATGGCGGGGCTGATGTACAATTTGTCATAAACAAACTTGCGCTGTGGATGCCAAGAATAACTCCGTCAATCACTAAAATGGCGGAATTAAATAATATGCTGGAAAAACACACAAACAGAATTTATTTTCAGCAACATAGAATATATCAAACAGCAGTTCCGAATACCACCGACTACACATGGCGAGTTACAACGACACCAAGTGAACAAAAACCACGGCAATTATTTGTTGTATTTCAGAGACAAGCTCGACGTAACAACCAACAACAAAATAATGCGATATTTGATAATGCCGATGTTAGACGAATATATGCTAGAATCAATTCAAAACAATATCCAGAACGGGCCATAGAGTGTAATTTTGCAGATGACGCTAATAAAAACATTACTAGACCGTATATGTATTTACTCGATGCAGTGCAAAAATATCAAGATGTTGGAGATGGATCTCAGATATCAGTAGAGGAATTTCGTACACTTTATCCGATATTTTATTTTGATGTTAGTAAACATAGCGAGCGAGCTGTAGACAGCACAGCTGATATTGAAATTACTTGGACACTAGGAGCAGCTCCAGATCCAGCAGCGCAGTTAAACGTGCATGCTTTAGTGATAAGCGATAGATTTGTTACAATTGACTCTGTCGGAGGTAAAATGACAGTCCAAGTTTGAAGAACTTCAAGTTTAATCTATAATCGTTATATAAGATGACAAAATATATTGTAAAAGAAATACATTTGACTGATGGTCAAGTTAACAAATTAGCAGCTGCTATTGCAAAACGGAGGCAGGTTTCATTAAAGATCAATCCAAAAGACTCCGTCTCTCACACCCAAGCAGGTGCTTTAACAAAATTGTTGTTAACCAAAAAACAAGTAAATAAATACGATCGCAAAAAACCTTTTGTTTTAAATTTAAGTGCTGCACAAATAACTGCGATGGCAAAACATGGCGGTTTATTCGGTCCGGCATTATCTGTGATAGCCAATACATTACTACCTAAAATCTTGCTAGTGTTGGGTACATTAGGATTAGCAGCAGCGTCTGGGGCAATATCTGGCGCAACGGAAAAGGCAGTTAAAGGTAGTGGTATTGTCCACGGTAGTGGTATAAAGAAAATTTTCGTATAAATGTTCGATGGTAACAATTTTTTAGTTTAATGTTTCGTATAAATATTCGATGGCAACAATTTTATGTGATTAATAAATATAATGCCAAAACGAAAAACAGCAACGAAAAGAAAGACAACGACGAACAAAAAGACACAACAGCGAAAAGGTGGATTTCTTCCAATAGCCCCATTACTAGCGGGATTGGCGGGAAGTCTATTGCCAGGTCTGTTAGGACGAGGACGAGGATTAATGTTGCCAGGAATAAGGCCGCGTTAAGTAATTTTGATATATTTGACAAACTAAAAATGTAAAACATTTCAGTGGAGTTTACTCCAAAGATTAACTTATGGCGATTCCAGCGCAAGCGACACCATCGTGTGTTATAAATATACAGGATTTCAATGACGGATAAAGCACACATTGGGTAGCTGTCTATGATAACAATTATTTTGACTCGTTCGGAATTCCACCAAGTGGCGCAGTAAAAAAATATATGAGCAGAATGCAGGAGACTTCGTCTCCAGATACGAAAATAATAAATTATTCGTCTAATCAAATTCAACCAGTTGGAACTTCCGCTTGTGGATATTATTGCGTAATGTTCATCAAACAGATGACAAAAAATCCAGATTTTTAAAGTTTATTTTGCAATTTGATAAAAGACCTTCTCACGCTAATGATGAGATTGCATTTAATTTTTGTAAAGCTACCTAAAGCTTGCAATTAATTTTATCTAAATTACAAATATAACAATGTCAACATATTGTCTTAAATGTAAAACTAAAACAGAAAATAAAGACGAAAAAACAGAAAAAACAAAAAATAATAGAATAATGCTGAAAAGTATTTGCGGAATCTGCGGAAGAAAAAAAAGTATGTTTTTACCAAAAACAAGCGGAGCGGGTTACCCTCCTGACATTGCAAGTGAGATTAGTTTAGTAGACGACTAAATAAATAATGACATGCGGCTGTGATAGCGATAGAGATTTATGTCTCGAGCAAAATAAAATTGTTACATATTGCCAGAAATGCAAAAACAGAGAAATAATTGGAACAGGTATAGATATACATAAATTAATTGGCAAACTGCCGAGACCAAAAGGCGGTTGGACGTTGCCAGGCCATAAATATACAGGTCCATGGAATCCTCTTGATGAACAACTTGACGAAAACGATAATCCGCTGCCAGGACAAGAGCCTTACAATCAAGTTGACGCAATAGCAATGCACCATGATATCTGCTACAGAGATATCGAACGTCCAGACAACGAACAAAATAAACACAGCTGCGATAAAGTAATGTTAGACGAACTTCGTGATATGAAACCTGTAAATATACGAGAACGTATTGACCGAAGGCTGGTCCAGGGCTTTATTGGAGCAAAATATAAACTTGGTCTCGGTAGAGACTTACTCGGTAAAGAATTTTATGATGATCTTGCCGTAGAGCTACACAGACCTAAAACAAAAAGTTTCCGCGACGTAAAGTTGTCGCAAATGCCGTTGATGACATTTGGGCGATAGATTTAGTTGATATGTCAAATCTAGCTCAATTTAATGTTGGCGCTGATGGCGCTCCAAAAAGATATCTTTTTAATGTTGTAGATGCTTTTAGCAAATACGCGTTTAGTATACCAGTTTCGGATAAAACAGGGACCTCGATGACTGATGCGCTAAAACAAATTATTGTTAACACAGAAAGAAAACCAAACAGAATCTGGACTGATCATGGAGCGGAGTTTTTTAATAAAAAATTCGTGCAGTTTTTAGAGCAAAATAACATTAAAAAATATGTTACAGGAAACGAGGGAAAAAGCGTCATCGTCGAGCGATTTAATCGCACACTAAACGAAAAAATCCATAAATATTTAACAGCTAAAAACACGAATAAATATATTGACAATTTACAGAAAATTCTTGACGAATATAATAACACGAAACACAGATCCATCCGAATGTCGCCAAATGACGTGATTTCAAATCTAATATTAGCAAATGAAAATATATACCGACAACAGAAATTTAAAGTTGGCGATAAAGTTAGAATTTCGCTGACACAAAAAAAAAAAACATTTGAAAAAGGTTAAACTCATAACTGGAGCGAAGAAGTATTTGTTGTTGATAAAGTATTTTAAACAATACCAGTTACATACTCGCTGAAAGATTTATTAGGTGAGCCTATAACTGGCAGTTTTTATGAGCAAGAACTTCAGAAAACAGAACAAGATGTATTTGTTATTGAAAAAGTTATTAAAAAGCGTGGCAACAAAAGTTTAGTCAAATGGCGTGGATATAGCGATAAATTTAATAGTTGGGGGCCAACTAAGTCGATATCATCGACTGCGATTTCATCGACAGAATAATATTATTATAAATTTCCTCATATTTTATTAGTACTGACTTACATTTTACTGGTTTACATAAAGAAATTAAATGTGATTTTCTCGCATCATCAACTGGCATTAAATTAAATATTTTAACAAAAATAAAATCGTATTTTATATTTCTTTGGTGTCCAGGCATTTTTACGTTTAAAAAAGGCTTTATAAGTTGCCAAAATATTTGATGCTCTGCGATAGTAAAATTAAATTTTATTATTTTTGTAGCAATATGGTACTTAACATCATATCGCGCAGTTGTTGGTCTGCTTAATTTTTTTTACTAACAACAACATCATCTTCTTCATCGTCATAGTTATACAAAATATCTTTTTCAGTATAATCAGCAAATCTATCACTAATAATATTTTCTAATGTATCATTAGAAACTGAAACAAAATCTCCCGAATATAGCTCAGCCAGTCTCTCAATCAAGCTCATTATTATAACAATATTTTATCTAATTAATAAATAATAAGCTGTTCGGAGAAATAAAATATCATCAGCGAGTTAATATACTAAATAGCAAAGAACTAGCTGAGGCAATTCGAGCTTGTTTATTGGGACATAATTTTAATTTTGTTGATGTTATGATAACATTAGGCGATTCCGACAAACTTTTATTAACAGCAGCGGACAAAAAAAAACTTGATACAAATTAAATGATGACATTACGATTTAATCGCGATGATGTCATGGAATTTAGTCATAATTGTCTTTCTCGGAATGATCTTGAAAATATTATTAATTATCGTATTTAAAACTAAATCTATCAAATGTCAACGTTGACGTTGCTGATCTTCTTTTACCATCAGCTATTTCTTTTATTCTAGCTGTACTAATTTTAAGGCGCTTCGCCGCAGCTGTCATTGATTTAAATTTTATTTCTTCTCCAGTTTCAATATTTACTGAAACAACTGATCTGGCTGGATTTTTAAAATTATTACCACCACCAATTCCACGTTTTGTGTTTTCTTTTAGCGTAACCACATCTAAATTTTCCAAACCATTATCTGTTTTAATTTTATTAATATGGTCGATAACTAAACTATCAGGTATTATTCCCATAAAAAATTCATAAACAAAACGATGAGCTTTATAACCAATAAAATCTGTTTTAATTCATCTAACTCTTATAAGTAAATATCCATCTTTATCTAAATTTCCAATAACCTTTTTTGTTCTTATATGTCGAATAATTCCCTTATCATTTGCCTCGTATAGATCAAATCTTGGATGGGGTTGAAATCCATTTTCTAATCCTAAATTTTCAATATTATCATCACCAACTGTGCCATTTGCTCTATATACTCGTTGTCCTTCTGGAATATCGCCGCAAAACAAAGTATAAATAAAATCTTTTCTAAACATTTCAATTCTTTCTGTATCATCACCTTTTACTGAAATTAACATACCAGCAGGCGTTGGTATGCCAATAGCTTTTTTAGATGCTATGTTGATAACAGAACCAAGCGCATTTGCAGCATATAGGTTGTACCTTGGGTGAATATGATAAGTTTCTTGCTCTTCCGCTGTCAGTGGCAGATATCTCAAAATTTATGTCATTATACTATAAGGTTTTTCATATCTCTAATTAGAAAAATTCAATTAAATATAAAATATTACTATATATATAATGTTAAAATTGAAATTGCGAGATATTGCTAAAAAGAGCATTATCAAATCAGAAAAAATTGCTTCAGCCTTTTCAGGTTATGACAATAGTTACAAACTTGATGACCAAAATGTCTTAGCAAATTTTAGCTCTACAAATTTATTTCATCTTTTACAACCTGTCATATCAGGAGAACTTGCGGCTCGTAAAAGTATCAAACTTATAGTCCAATATCATATGATTTTATCAAAGTTACATGCAGTCGAGGATGTACTTTTTGAAACAAAAAGTTTTTACAGCGAAATTTCGGAACCATATTTAACAGCAAAATCGAGAAAAACATTAACTGGAACAAACATTGCCGTGGTCGCCGATGAAATACATCAAGAAATAAACAAACAATTAGAAGAATTTACTTTGTCAGCATCAGGTTGGAAATTTGAAATGATAAAAGAAGTTTTATTTCACACAGCAAAATATAACGTACTTCGCGGCAGCGGCGCTAATAGCGCCGGTTACGTCGATCTCCCTCAAAAAATTAAAAACCAAAAATGCTGTATAAATGTAAGAAACAATGATAACAGATGTTTTCAGTGGTCTATTCTTTCTGCGATGGTTCCAAAGGAACAAAAAGCTGATCGCGTTAACAAGTATTTTCCACACGAGGACAACTAAATTTTTCAGGAATAACTTTTCCAGTGGCCGAAAATCATATACCAAAGTTTGAAAAACAAAACAATATCTCAGTAAATGTTTTTGGATTAGATGAGAAAGAAAATGTTTACCCGAGATATATCTCAGGAAATGCTACACAGTTGACAATAAATTTATTATTTTATCAGGGACATTACTGTTGGATAAAAAACTTTAACGGATTAGTTGGCAGACAGTACAGTAAAAATAAAAAAATAAAAATATTTCTGCTATAGATGTTTGCACGGTTTTTCTAGCGACGGAAGACTGCAGGAGCATCTCAAATACTACATTAATGTCCAAAGAATAACTATGCCTAGCGAAAAAGAAAAAATATTGAAAATTAAAAATTATGATCATAAACTAAATTTTCCTTTTGTTATTTACGCTGATTTTGAGTGTCTACTCGTTCCCGTGGCTGGAGCTGAAAATAATCCGAAAAAATCCAGTACTAGAAAAATACAACAGCATATTCCTTGTGGAGTAGCTTATAAAGTAATTTGTTGCGCCAGCGATAAATTTTCATCTCCGATAAAGTTATATAGAGATGAAAATCCAGCCGTGTGGTTACTAAAAAATTAAATAGACGAAGTTAATAAAATTTCTAACAGATTACATAAAACAGCTCCGATGAAAATAACGTCGAAACAACAACTCGATTTCGATAAAGCAGTTGATTGTTATATTTGTGAAAAGTTACTTAACGATTCCAAGGTGCGAGATCATTGTCATTTGACCGGCCAATATCGTAGGGCAGCTCATAACAGTTGCAATTTAAAATTTCATGCTCCAGATTTTATTCCTGTAGTTTTACATAACTTTCGCGGCTATGACAGTCATATCATTGTAGAAGCGTTTGGTGATGAAAATATTAAAGCTAAACTGAAACTAAATAACGTAATAAAATGTATTCCAAATAATTTTGAAAAGTATATGTCAGTGACGCTCGGCAAATTACGCTTTATTGACAGCCTGCAATTTATGGCAGCATCATTAGATGAGCTTGTCAACAGCGCTACAA
>JAECUM010043280.1:0-25060 GCA_016617855.1 Megalonaias nervosa
AATATAATGCATTATCACGGTTGTTTATGTAATTGATTAAATTGTTATTTTCATGTACGGGGGCTCGTGTCATTCTGTTTTATATATCTGCTCAGATCTCTATCTATTCCACCTATAAGTTTCACACTTTATACTGATATTTACTCGATCCGGGCAATAAAAGCGAAGGCGATCACCCTCTAGACAACGATAACCCAATAAAGCGGACACCTTGTAAGAAGGTACAATCCGTCAATCAATTCCACCAACGAAACAACCCACCCCCAACAAAGTGGGGGCTTCGTAGCACGGTTGATCTAAACGATGCAATATTTCATAAAATAATTAATCAACAATTATTATGTACTTTTTTGCTTAAAAGAGAGAGACAGACAGACAGACATACATACAAAAGAAACAGCGAGAGTCTATAGCGTAAAGCGTACATTTTCACTGGTAGTACTTTGCAGTGACCCACACGAGCCCAGTACTCAACGATTTACTTGCTTTATCTGTTACTGTAAAACAGCGAATAAAAATTGCTTTAGTCGTGCGAGAACTCATTACGTTACATTAAAACCTATTCATCCTGTAGGCGACAGCAGTAAACTTTATTTTATTATCACAAAAAAGGATATGAACGCAACAACATACGCTTGCACCAGGAAGCACTTATGTAGTCCTAATTACGACCTTCTTTACAATGCGATTTTCAGATATTTGTGCATTGAATTTCCGGATTTTCCGACATTTTGATTCAGAAAGAGAAACATATACAAAGTGAAATGCATGAACATTTCTGGAGTAATGCTCCTTTAAGCCAATTGGTCCAGTTGGTCATGTTCACATACATATTGCTGACCTTCTTGCATCGAAACAGGACATCACTTGTTGGAAATAATTTTTCTTGGAGATCGGAGTGTTTGTGCCTTAAATATCAAAGCAGAAAGGCAACATATTTACTTTATCTATTTACTTTTCATCCATGGGCACCCGCAGTTGGCCCCAACATTTAAAAAAAATCCATTGTGCAGTATACGAATGTGTCTCTTTGGTATTGGCTTTGTATCCCCTCCCCCGAAAAACTTTCATCGAAGACACATCTTTTCATGTATCGGCCACTTACACCTTCTATTTGTTTTTCTATTGTTTTGATTTGAAATCGATCGAAAATGCAAAAAAATGTCTGATTGGCCAAAAATGTGTTACTTGTGCAGAACAGCTAAAAGTGTCAAATATAAATGGCATTAAATTATCTACTTCTACTATTATTGTCACCATAACCACCATCACTACCACCAGAAGTACTACTACTACGATCGTCACAATCAACACTACTGCTTTCATCCGACCACATAACGATGGGGAAGTCCAATGTCAGATGGATAAGTCGACCCTTAGGTAAATACTTTCTGGCCACTATTACATTGCTATACAAACTAGGTAAAGCGGATTTGTACATCTGAAATCGGGTACAATCTACACATACCAACAAGCCCGTCCACTAATTAAGGCCCCTCCGCCAATCCTACTCCCGAGTGTGATTAAATGACATGTTCGCAAGATACATGACTAATATTTTCGTGTGTCCACAACACTATAGCTTTTCATTTATTGATCTGGAAGAATGTGTATTTCGTGCGAAGTATGTAAAAGTTCATTGCTTCATAATGTTTCGACTTTTTTCTTACTTGTTCCTATATTAGGAGAACAGTTTGATTACACTTATTATATCACGTGTATTGCAGTAATCCTTGTATTGAAAAATGACTGTCCGACAGATCGTCGCTTATGCAAGAGGGGGTAATGGAAACCGCGGTAGCTTAGTTGGTAGAGTGCTGGACTAGTAATACAAAGGTCGCGGGTTCGATAGCGCACAGGCCAGTCACCCCGTGTCGGCTATACCGGTATTATATCCTTGGCGAACGTACTTAGCTACCGTTTACTTGGCATGATATAGGAGAGAGAGAGAGAGAGAGAGAGAGAGAGAGAGAGAGAGAGAGAGAGAGAGAGAGAGAGAGAGAGAGAGAGAGAGAGAGAGAGAGAGAGAGAGGAGAGAGAGAGAGAGAGAGAGAGAGAGAGAGAGAGAGAGAGAGAGAGAGAGAGGTGGTGGTGGTGGGGAGAGGGTAATCGGAAACATAACTGATTGCCCAAAAATGCATTGCCTGGAAAACTGAAACAACTAAATATTAGCAACTAAATATTAGCGGCGGTAAAACCATTTTCTCCAATGACAAAGCCTGGTCGGGCAACCCCAAAATATTCTTAACAAATGATCGTGTAAAAATTAAAATGGAATTGTATATATTTTTCCGGCAAGCATTGTCCCACTAGGTACCTACATCAATGTGACCAAATAATCCCCATATAATTTAGTAACGGAGCAATAGAGTATTTGGTGATTTGTATTAGTAAGAGGGTACCCTATAATCCACGTATTGGCTACTAATATCTGATTAACCAAGCATAATCCATTACAACCAGTCCCTCAGGTAGAACCCTTAAAAAAGCAAGACTCACAAATGTTCGTTTTATGCCACCACACCAATAAAATTATGGTAGCAGTGTTTCATTTCCGACTCGACAAACTGAGTGCCTGTGATTTAGCATTATGCTTTAATGATTTAAACAAGGATAAACATAAAACATAAGGATACGTTGTTTCCGGTTGAGGGTAGCAAGCTGGTAAATGTCGGATGGACAACAAGATACCATTAAAAAAGGACATGTTTCAATTTTCTTTTATCTGTTGATATCAGACGGATCAAATAAGTGTGTTAAAGTGTGCAGAACTTTCCAATTTCAGGACTGATGATGAGTTACAAGTATTAAGCCGGATTTTATTACATTACCATTTACAACTATAAAGTTGGTCTGGTGTTCAATACAGACACGCAGAGACTGTAAATATGTAATGATTTCCAGTGACGTCCGTACGCTACAATGCACCGAACCTAATATCTTTTGAACCCCATTCATACTGCATAGCGGATATTAACTGAGAATCGTACAAGAGAGAGTACTAATATATGCAAAACAGCATTCGTGTTAGTTCTGAGTCCGGGAAAAAAAACTCTATTAATATGGCGTATGAATACATGTTGGCCTCATGACCGAGAATGATTCCTAAGCCCACCCCATAATTTTTTTTTTTTTTTTTTTTTTTTTTCCGTTTACAGGGAACAAAACATGTATGTAGATTTGTATAAATATTTAATAGCAACAAAATACATAAAGAAACCGAGTCTCATTTTACTGAATATTTTACACTGTAAAATTTATTTCTCTAATCTTTTGTCTTCGAACTGGTAAATCAAATTATAAATGTAATTCAAAGGTTTATGACATTTTGATTTTATTCAAGGGCATGCGAGTTACATTATTTACATTGATCTGTTCAACATCGTTTTCCTAAATTATAGCTTCAAAACTTTGATGTTATGCTTCTTATATTTAAATCGCGTTTCCCAGGGAGAATGTACTTTTAGCAAAGAGGAAAGAGGACTATTTCCAGCCCAACCTGTTATCAAGTAGTTGATTGCCCTGTCATCTGTACCTATTATAAACTCAGTTTTAAGCAATTATTGAATGCTGACGTTGCTTGTCGTTATGGAATTTCCTTCGCAAATTAAATGGCATTTCAACCCGCTAGCTGCGCATGGATGTATTGGCATATATACTATCAATTCTGTCCACAACAATTGCCCATGATCGGAATATATTAGTACTCGGCTTGTGCATGTAAAATAAAAAAGAAAATAATTAAGAAATGAAATCCACGCTCGCTTAATCTGTCATTATTCAGCATTAAGTTTCTGAAAATGCAATGTGCCTCCCCTTTTATTGACATAATTACAATATGCCTTCGCAAAAATAGAGGTATAGGATCAACACTTATTACAGATTTTTATTTAAAAGGATCACCACACTGAATAATGAGACTTAGGTATCTAACGTGTACAAAAATGACACACATCATATACAATAGCACTAATTACGCTGAAGGAACGTTTCACACCACAGCTGTTCTTGGAAGATAACGTATGTTTTAACTATTGTAATTTAAAATTTTTTAAGGCGTTCAGTAAGTTCTTGGATACGACGGCATTCGCAACAAGTTGATGGAAATATATTTATTAATTCTGTTTGGCTGAGGTTCATTTTGCAATAGTGTCGTCTGCTTTCAGTTTAAAATATCAGATTATTCAGGCCAAAATTTGCAATTCAGCGCTTGTTATACTTCTGCAAGAAATATTGGCATGATAAAATGAGGCCCCAGCATCCTTATTTTTGGTTACGGGAAACTGTAAACTTGCCTCAGTTCTTCGTAATAATTAAGCAAACTATTATTTTTCCCTCTCGATAAAAATTTTCGTTCTTGGTCAAGCCGTTTACCTTTCCTTTTTTCGCTTGTTTATTTCTTTCTGTCTTCCTTTCTTCTTGATTTAAATTGAACAAGGCCTTGCAAACAATTAAACAGCGTTTCTCTGAGCACAACTATCGCATACTTACACTACTAATGTATCACAACAAATAAATAATAAAGTAAATGTCTCCTTCTGAGATCATATTCGGTAAGTTGGAACATTTTATATTTTAATATGAATCACTGTAATCGTTATAACCATGAGTTCAGTCTAATAATAACAATTAAACACAGACTGGCAGTATTTTGGATATCCTCAGAGAGAAAGAGTTTCGAAGCGCAATCGTGGATGGGAAAATTGACGTCTGAAAAATGGAAAGTCTGGTAGAGATTGTTGTGATGCTTGGACAGTCGCGCAATCGATAATTAGAACCTCAGAAACTCACTTAGGGAAGGATATGATTGAATAGTTTGTGTCACAATATTAATTTTCGACCCAAGTATATTAAAAATGAAACATCTGTTATTACTAATTAATTAAAGATAATTTCCAAATGAACGAATGATATGAATCGGTGAAAGTATAACATCACACGACTGATATGAAAACTTCAATTGGCATCTATTCCAAAAAAAACCCTGAATTTTAAAACAGTTTGCATTTATTTATTTTGAAATCTTATCCTAAAGAAACTTTGGATCCTCTTACATCATAAAGAAACACAATGGGTATGAAGAGTATTCTGAAGATAATACTAGCGAGTGCTGTTTCTAAAATACGTATACCCTTGTCTTGATTAGGATTAAAATTCGTTGTAAATGCTATGCATTAATGTAAACTGACTCTGTTCACGTTTTTCAAGATGGAATGGAAATCAAAATTGACCGAACGTATAGATGACTCCGATAGACAAATGTACTGTGAATATTGATATCAACTACTACTACTACTACTACTACTACTACTACTACTACTACTACTACAACGGTTTTTGTATTTCTAAATTATATTGGGGTAGGGTTAGAGTCAATCAGAATCATATAGATTATTGTTTCCCGTGGTGACATTTAATTGAGAGATAAGGCTTGATTCTTTTCAGATCTGACCAATGAAGGCCATTGTTGTTAAATTGGGAAATGATGCTCTTTGTTTGTTAATCTCTATCCACATATAATGCTCTGTGGGTTGGATTATTATCAGTTGTTTATATTATCTGTCATAATCATGCCGACGTCCAGTGTATGTAATTGTTATGTCTATTTAATTAAATTATTTGTTTGTTAGTTGTAAGCTTACATGCTTTTATAATGTAACATTGAGTTCAGTTCTGTTTGACCTAACTGATATTTTTTTATTATTTTTAATTTCACTGACATAAACAACTAATAATACTAACATTGTATCTAGTTTCTGACTTTGCTTCAAAATCAGTGACATTTTTGGTAAACAACTTTTTATTATTATTTTTTATATCATTCTCAGAGTAAGACTCATTAAGTTAAGTCGAGGTCATACCTGGATTACTTGACAAGTAGCATATATCAATTGGTACAAACTTCTATATTTTCCAGAAGAATGAACTTTTGACCCTGATCCGGGAATCTGTTATGCGTCTTAGTTAGTCGTATAACTGTTGTTTTTTGATAGAGGTTTGCTAGCTGGGCTTAAACACTTGACACGTTAAGTTGTATTATGTTGTGACCAGTTTGGGTTGAATTTTATTTTCTTCAAATTGTTGAATTCATGTGATTCTTTTCCCTGGAAATACATAAGTGCTCTGACAAAATTCTTGGATCAGGACATTTATTGTAAGTTACACTGAATTCAAAACTGGAATAATATTTTCTGTGATTCAACAAGAGACTGTTGACACAGCAGCACTTTGCTGACCACAACAGACGTCATCGCCTTCAATTTCGGATTTCATCGGGACTCTAGCTCAGTTTCATTCAGGACTTTTTATTGCTAGGATTTCTATTTTTTAATTCTTGGATCATTTTTGGATTTAATTAGTAAAACCGTAAGTTCTTTTTCTTAATTTTTCACTTTGTATTCTAGGGAAATAAATTATTTGTTAAATTTTACAAACCTTGTTGTCTTCACTCTTTTCTGTTACTTATTTTAAGAGCATAGACTCGTAACAGTAACAAATGTGTTCCAATCAAAAGGCATATTCGCTGCGCCAGTTAATGACTTAATTAACATTGATTTAAATAAACGTCAGCTGTCAGGTATTCCTTATAACATATAAATGCCAAAATTTTGAGAGTGTTCCAGTCAAAAGGCATATCCGTTTCGTCAGTGAATGACTCGATCAACATTGACTTGAAATGGCGTCTGAGCGGCTCGGTGTTCTTTGCAACATATAAATGCCAAGGTCTTATTTTGTTATTGGATGTAATCCACTTGCATACGATGCTTGTTATCCCATAATAATCATTTTAAGTGGGAACTGACCTAATAGAGTTTCATGTGGGGGGTTGGGTTGGGTTGGGTTGGGTTGGTGTTCAAGTTAAATAACACTATTGGGAAACAGATAAATACATCAAATACGTCTAGCCAAATTTACATCTCATTTAAAACAAGCGGTAATAAGGAAAACTTCATCTGTTACAAAGTATTGGGTTATCAACCAGAAGTTCAATGCTCAGTTGTACAAAGGCAGTAAAGAAACAATTAAATAACTGTCTGAAATGTAGTGTGTAACGTGAACATTTAGTCAGACAGTTTTCTTGCAATTTGTAACAAGCATTTTATCATTATAGCTGTAACTACTAGTTTGAATTTCACTATTTCCGAGATAGGAAGCACGGACACCTAAGTCAAAGCAATAGTATACTACACATTTGAAAAAAGATAATTCTTGAGGCAAATTAAATTGAAAAATAATACAAAACTTTAACTTTCTTATTTTATATACTCACCGAATTCCTTGAAAAGTAACTCTCTATTGCTTATTTAAATTAAAAGCAAGCAGAAAGACTCTAAAATAGCGAATGTAATGAATCAGAATGGCACTGAAATAGTGTTTTGAACAATTTTGAGGTACTGCTTAATGCTTAATGCTTATAAAATTTAATTTTATTGAACACGAATTTATTTTCACGTGTTTATATATATTGTATAATTTATTAAGAGGCGAATCGCATACTTATCTATTTTAGTCTCGATTTCTTTGTCATTTGCATTCCACATATTCTAGCATTGCTGTGGCACTAGTCAGTATAACGACAGTCGATACGTAAGCATGCATATTATAAGCGAAGCGCACACACACACACACACACACACACACACACACACACACATATATTATTCTTATATGGAGATTTGAACTTCATTGTTCTTTTGATAAGGTTCGTAAAATCCTAGAATGTTGATTCATATTTAAACACGAGCTTAGGAAAGAAACGAAAGATTGTATACTTTTCCGATAAGAGGAAAATTGTTTGATAATAAGAAGTTTACGGTAAACAAAAATCAATCAAAACAACAACCAAATCTGCGTATTATTGATTAATTCCATTTTCTTGTTTGCGATTATTAATAGATGATTATTTTCGTCTTACCTTTAATGTTATTACGTTAGCCGTCGCCTTCATGCATGCATGTATGTATGTATGTATGTATGTATGTATGTATGTATGTATGTATGTATGTATGCATGCATGCATGCATGCATGCATGTAAGTATGTATGTATGTATGTATGTATGTATGTATTATGTATGTATGTATGTATATGCGGAAATACTAAGACCAAAAACAAATGTAGATCCAGGGAAACGTTCCACTCCCTGGTTGGAATGGGGCTAAACAACGGTAAAAAATAGTTTTTTTTTAGAAACTAGATTAATTGCTCTTCCTAGGATGTGAATAAAAAAAAATAGTAAAAAAAAAAAATAAAAACTGGGATGAACGAATTTAAAAGAAAGTTTGAACATGAAAATACAAAAAGTAAAAAACATTGGGATGCCACCGCGAGTTTCGAACTTGCGACCTCTTGTTTAGCATCCGGGACACTCCGACAATTATGGGTGTTGACATATGAGACTATGTTAATGCCCATCCCAGGATGGGGATAAAAAAAAGACTTAAAAAATAGGGATGATCGAGTTTATAAGAACGTTTGAACATAACATTCAAAAAGTATTAAAAAAAATTGGGATGCCACCAAGTTTTGGATTTGCGACCGCTTGTTTGGCAGCCGAATTGCTCGTCCTAGGACGGGAATGAGGAAGGAAAGTTTCAACATAAAAGTAAAAAAGTAAAAAACAAATTAATAAATAATAATTGGGATGAGCGAGTTTTAAAGAGCGTTTGAACATAAAAGTACAAAAAAGTATTTTAAAAAATGGGATTCCACCTCAATTTTAGAACCCGGGACCTATTGTTGGGCAAGCGGGGCATACAGAAGGAAAGACAGAAAGACAAATACGGGTGTTGATATATAAGACCATGTTAATTTCCCGTCATAGGACGGGAATAAAAAATGTAAAAAGAAAAAGGTTAACATGAATGGGGTGAGCTAGTTTGTTGTCGAACATGTGCGACGCAAGCTTTCAGATGAAAAGAAGCCAGTCTCGAGACGGTACGCACTCGCTTTTGCAACGGCTGGCCTCCGCCTTAGGTAACGCTGTCATAGCCGTACGCATGGATTGGGTAATTACTATACTTCCTACTCAAGAAGCCGGCATGTGCATAAATAACGCCTGATATGGCTTCAAGTCAAAAAGTCAGTACCGCCTGTGCGATGTGGTCTTCCTGCGCGTTGACGAATGTTTCTGTCCTCCATGCACGCACTGGATCAAGGGGCTCTTGAACTTCTACTCTTACACCCCATGTCTCCAGGAGTAGAAATGACTGCAAAGTTCTCAAGAGTCGCACGATTCATGAAACCGTTGCAAATTCCTCAATGCGGCAGACTGAAGACAAAATAAACGATGAAATAGCAGAGCTGCATAAGAATTATTGGCAATCAAGCACCATCAGGCCTACTTCTTATCCTTGGAATAGAAAGGGCTTTCGCTGACGGCAAGCTACCACTAGGCGTTTCTCCACAAAATGTTCTCTACGGCAATATACGTTTCGAAGTCCTCGTCGCTACGACGTTGCACATTCTTCTCGGTCGGCATCCTGAAGGCGCAGAAGACAAAGTGATCTATACGCATTACGACATCTGGCCACATGATGCCATGCTCTTCGATGAAGCGTCCCTCTACAAGAGCATGAACTCGAGTGGACTTAAAAGTTTATGGAAAAGCAGAAAACAAGCCATATCATCCTCGAGAAGGCGATCCGCGCCTGAACGAACACGTAGAGCAGGAGCACGACGTTAAAATAAATGCTTACTATGTTAACGTCGTGCGCCTTCTCTACGGGTTCGTCCGAGGTGATTGCCAGCATCTTCCTGCGCGTACCTCATCATCAAGACCTCAGACGCTACGTATGATTTGGCGCCCTATACGATGAGCTCAAGATCTTGCTAGAACCATGAGGTTTTCGGACTTGCCGTGGTCTTCAAACTAAAGTGTAAAACCAGTTGCCGGATGAAGCTGCACCAATCACCTTCAGTAACAATGGCTTAGAACGAGCGAATGATTATGACGAGTTTTGACAGGGCGACCGTATGGAAAGGCGTACGTTTGCGCGCATCACCCAGCTCGTAAACTGAGTAGATCTGATCACGGATACCGACCTCACCATCATGGTCTTGACAGTATCGATCGCGCGCTCATACTTGGCAGCTTGGAAACTTTCTCCAACGAGCACAGTGTTGAACAGGACATGATGTACAGTCAAAAGAGTAACGATCGCTTGTACATAGACGATGGTAAGCTTGTCTAGGAACCGCCTATTTAACGTCACTTTAGTAATCCACATGGACACAAATGCGATTGTCTTACAGATTTATAGAATAGTGCATCAAGCAAACCTGACAGTAACTGTACCTGCTAGTTTGTGGTTTCGCACAGGCCAACAGAGAAATACACATTCTCACCCGGAAAATGAGAACAAGTGGGTAAAAGTTGAAGATGACAGTGACTTTGACAAAGGCGACGTTAATTAAAAATGGAACTATGCTCGTCGCCACAAAGTACAAGAGCACGGTCTTCAGTAGTGAACGAGACAGTGAAGCCTAAAGAGTCGTTGCCCACTGGAGGCCCTTCTGGCAACTACCAGGCAGACTTTGTCTTATTCGACGAGCTGAGCCTGGTCAACAAAGGCTACTAGAACGTTTTAATTTTAACAGCCCTTAATGCTTATGTTTGTTCAAAGCTTAGAGCCGCTGTCGTGCAGTATACAGATTTTGGGCAAACATAAACACAGAGTTTGTCTCTGATGAAAGCCCACGGCATAAAGCATCTATTTGTTGACCAAAAATTCAGCCCTCCCCGTCCTCCCGCCCTCCCCCTTCAGCATTTTCCACCCTCACATCGCATGAATTGATCTACTTCAGGCTGTTGTTTGACCATCTGGTACAGGCGGGAAAAAGAGGGTGAAGCTGACTGCCTTCATGCGCACCATGATCGTGTTGTGGAGAGTTCGCAGTTGGCATGTATTAGATCTTGCGAGCGACAAGTGATGTAACGCTCAATCCGGAAACGATAAAGACGAACTCGTGGGTTTATTTTCGTTTTGTTTTTTTTTTGTGTTTTTTATCCGCACTTGGCGTGCATGGGCCTACAAGGGTTGGTTCGGCTCCAAAGATTACAGCTATCTTAGATGCCCGCCACACGGTAGTACTCTCGCATAGTGGCATCGATGTCTTGCATTATGCGCGCAGCTTGACCTTGCCAATTAAGCTCATCGTTTAGAAAGTCTATCTGATCTTTGCACTTTTTCGAGTTAGTGTCATGTACTTATCAAAAACGCTCTATAGCCTTATTGTGGCGTATGCGATCTTTGTCCACAATATTCTACTTCTGCTGAGGAAATGTATCGATTGAGCCACTGAATGACAGCGAGTTTACGACGATGTTATCCACAATCAAAGCAACTGCTACTGCTACTGTATTTGCTACTTAAAGTGAGTGCAGAGCAAGGGGAGGGGACTGTTATTTCACGATATCAACTGGAATGATGCCTACTTTCACCAACAGGTCCTTTTTGGATACTGTCAGTCAAACTTCGAGGGTCAACATCATGAAGACCTAGAGTAAATGTGGAGTTGCAGCGGCTTTATGAGATTTGAACATAGTCGATAGCCAGTGTCAAGGTTACCATTGCGTGCTAAGCCTTCTCCTGGAAATGATACAATGTAACGTTAGCGCATACTACATGGGTCAGCCTGTTTTTTCTAAGGGCGTTGAAGTGAATGGCGCTTTAAGAGCTGATATAGATTCATCAGGGAAGGTGAGGGGTGGGAGAGCCCTCTATTGCAGAGATAAGCAAAACCACATATAAAGACCATGCTAGAACAGCAGCCGAGATTGTGTAGTTCGTGTCTTTCGAAAGAGCCGAAGGGCTCACGGTCATATCTCCAATGGCTTGCCACAGCAGGTACTACTTGTGGCTACCTGAGGCAAGCCGTCCTTTAACTTTCAGCAATTAATGCAGCAGTTTTACATTCTTGGCTTTCCTGCCTATCCTTTTGGGTAATTTTTATTAACATGCTCGCCTCCTCAACCGCTCGTGCTTCCTCTGATGGTTCCGCTTCCATCATTAGTTATGTTAGATGTGGTAGCAGTGGGGGCAGTGGTGTCTAAATTGTATGTGCTTGATGGTGGTTAACACCGCAACGAGCTGTACAAAGAGAGCTCTTTAGCGGCGGTAATGAGTCGGTCATAAGTTGTGGATGTTTGTTCTCTGCATTTATAAGAAGGTGATCACCAATTCCATGTACAAGCAGTGCGCGTACCGTCAGTGGCATCGGCTGTAGACGCACCCAATCACGTAGAGTTTGGAGACCTTGATTAGGGGCATCTTGTCAATGTCAGCCACCGACAGTTTGCGCCCAAAATACTCTCGAGTCTTTTCTCCCGCCACCGTTGATGCTAGCACTGCACGCTATATCTCGGTTTCTTCAGACTTGTTGCTCGTGCTAAGCATTTCAAAGAACACTATCGGTAATTCCAAAATGGCGTGCTGTTTTATTAATCCTTCGAGTAAGTCGTCGCAATCCATACTGCGGAATCGTCCAAATAGCATACAAAGAGCATACGCATATCGAAGTCGAAACTTTGCACAGATGAGCACTTCATTATACCTTTGTTTGAGTAACCAGGCATTTTCCTTTGTGTGCAGTCACGAAAAGGCTTGGAGAGCATTTCCTTTTTTTTTTTTGATCAGGACCTTCGTGGTCATTTGTAAGAGTCACGCAGCCAGTCCTAGAGGCGGTTGCAAAGGTTGACCAAGTAATCATATGAGTCGCTAACAACCTAAGGCAAATGGTGGCAGATGGTCAGGAAGAAGATCATAACGTGTTTGAAATAGCCAAACAAACGACAAATTCATATTATTCTCTGTCTCACTTTCTTTTTCACTCAGGCTATATAATCATTGCATACATTCGGGAATATAAACGCTTGCATTACTATAATTTTTTTTCTTGCTTCATTTTGTTTGAATAGTTTACCTACAATGAACATGTTGGAACCGACAAAAAATGATACATTTCGTTTTATGACAATGCGTTAACTCTCTTTACCTATTGTTTTGTTACCTTTCGTCTTTTTTCATCCCTTACATTTTCTATCTTTTCACTTTCTAGGTTGATACTCTAAAACTTCAACCATTATGTCTTTCTTCTTGGAACATTTCGCCTTGAATAATCTAGATGTTCGTATCTGCAGTCTCTTCTATTTATTGTGTCGTATGTCCTCAAACAAATATGTGCGTCGACTACTAAAATCGAAAACAAATTAATACTTACATTCTGTCTTGTCTTTAACAAGTTAGTTAAACTTATATCAAACTTATACAATGCATTTTATTCGATTAAAAAAAGAATAATTACTAATGTTATGGTGAAGATGTAACAGAAAATAAATAATTTTCTCTTAGGTTAAAAATATGGACTGACTGTTTTGCGCTGACAGTTTAGACATTTATATATACATATACATACTACAGAAGAGGTGATTCAAATACACAAGAAGGTTCGTGATGTGTTATAGCTAGTTATCGTTACAACTTCGTTAAGCATTGTCTGATCCACGTTTTCTCCTTTTACTGACATGTTGCATCAATAATGCATGATCGCCGCGATTCATTACTATCCGAAATTTCCATTACATTAGCAAAGCTTTTCGTGGCCCGATTTTCCTTTCTTCGAAGCCGTTACTGCAATGCATGACCAGCATCAGCCGTACAAAGATGATAGCACAGCTGTACATTAAGCCAGCAGCAAATATTATCCTATAAATCTGCTACCGCACGAAACAGCTTAAACCTATCTATCACCACTGACATGTATCCGGTGCAACCAATATTGTAACTAATCTAAAAATTCAAGCTATATAACTGGGCAACCGTAAATCTAATAGGTAAACAAACCAATCATTGCTAAATGCTTCGCTTTACGGGTTAAGGCGGAAGATTCCAAGGGGTGTTGGTGGGCCCAAGTATGGAAAAACTTAGAGCAAAGTTCCAATCACACTAGGATTCCTAGGGCTGAAAGTTCCATTATTGACCATTACACACACCAAGGCTTGGCAACACTTGTACAGCATATTGACATTTAATAGCTGATTGAATAGGGATCAATGGTTCAGTTTCCGAGCCAATCACAACAAAGGCTGTGACCATTTAGCACAATGCCTTTGAAAGTTCACTGCCTTCGCACTACTTTTGCTACAATAATAAAATAAATAACATTATACAGAATGATTTTTCCCCAGTTGTGTCAATGCTAAAATATGTTCCTTTCAGAAACATTTAACATGTATATTCAATTTTTATAGTGTGCTTGCTCTTTGTCCTTGATTGCGGTTAGAGTTCAGGCCTACCTGACTGTTGTAATGCTTGAGGGTTGTGTCTACCTGAATTTTGAGATGTTGCTTACTAACATTTTAGTTCATCACTTGATCTTGTTTACGAGTTAGTGAACTTTTCCAGAAAACACTATTGCATCATAGGTCAGGTGACAGTCTGCATATAAAGGACGCAGTAATAAAAGTACTCTTAATTGTTATAATTTCTCTGGAATAATGTACTGTTGTGCTTAGATATAATTTGAGAGGAATCATTTATTTAAATTATTCATTGGATGATTGATTGTTTGGATTCTACCACTACTTTGGGATTATTATGAATTCATTGTGAAGATATTATGCTTAAATCATTGTAATACATCAAGAATATTGATACGCCACATTCAAGATTATTTGAATTCATTCGGAACATTTTGTTGCTTTTCGACTTGTGATAGAAATTTTTTTGATTTATGGGAATTTAATTCACAATACCCTAAGTTCCCTAAAGTTTTACATTATAACTTTGTCAGTTCTTCTTTTATTCCTTATGGAAAATATTTAGCTTGCAATCAAATACAAGGTTAATTGCTTTAAATAATTACACGCATGTACACAGTTTCTACAATTTAGTCCAAAATTCCCCTCTGCAGCATTTATGGTATAGTTAATTACGCAGAGGGAACTATTAATTCTAGCGATTTCCTTACAGCACGACTTTGGAAATGAATTCAGTATTTCATCAGTTACGACTATGATTGGTGCAATAACGAGATTTACACAGGATCTTGAATGCCAGGGAATGTGCAATGAAGCTGATGGAAATACAATTTTGCTCTGATTGATGTTTATTTTGCAATAGAACCTTCTCTCAGAGAGTCAAATAATCTAGGCTAAAATTGAATTCTATCCTTACTACATCGGAGAAAAATATTGGGGAATTTGTCGGGGAACAGTTGAAACCTTCCGCTAGTTTTTTGGCAGTAACTAGTAAATGAAGTATATATTGTTTCTACTAATGAACATAATATTAGGTTGGTGGATGGTTAGGCAGACAGATAGGTAGATCGATAAATAAATAAATAAATAAATAAATAAATAAATGGAGCTGATAGATAGGTGGATAGAAATACAGAAAAACTGGATACAAAGAAGGAATGATAATTGTATTGGTAGAATATGATCGATCAGTAGATATTAATCATCATCATCATCATCATCATCATCATCATCATCATCATCATCATCCATCCATCCCTTAACCCAAGAGGTCGTTGGTGCAACACAGTCGACTTTGCAACCAATTCTCTCCATCTTTCCCTTTTCTCTACTGCCCTTTGGGAATCTCCAAATCCCATGCCTGTCCACTCCGTAATGTTGTCTCCCCACCTTTTTTTCTGTCTGCCTCTTCTTCTGTACCCTCGCACTGTGCCTTGCAAGATTGTTTTTGCCAGTCCAGATGATCTTGAGACATGACCGTACCACTTCAGTTTGCGCATTTTTACAGTGGTCAAGAGGTCTTCATAGAATCCGATGGCTCGTTGGATCCTGTTGTGGACTTCTTCGTTGGTTACATGGTCAATGTATGAGATGCCTAAGATCCTGCGGTAGCATCTCATTTCGAAGGTTTGAATCCCTCTTTGTAGACCTGATGTGAGCGTCCATGTTTCACAAACATGCAGCAAGATAGATATGATAATCGAGCGCATCAGCCTTATTTTGGAACCAAAAGCAATGTTGGTATCTTTCCATATTGGTCAGGGCAATCCTGCAATGTAGTTCTGGTTTGGAGCCCTCATCTGTGCTAATTGATCCCAAGTACTTGAAGCTTCTGACTCTTTCCAGCTTCTGTCCACTGACCTTTATTTCTGCACTGATACCATTGGTGTTGTTTGTCGTCGGTTTGAATTTTCGGCACTAATCTCCATACCTGATGCTGTGGAGGCTGTGTCGAGGCGCTCAACCAAGTCAGCCATTTCTTTTTCATCTGCTCCTAAGCTATCAATATCATCTGAGAAGCGAAGATTGATGATTGTTTTTCCTCCGATGCTGACTGTGCCCTTGTGGTCATGCAAGGCATCCTCCATGATCCTTTCCAGGAAAATGTCGAAGAGTGTAGGTGACTGTATACATCCCTGTCTGACTCCAACTGTTGTTCGAAACCAATCTCCTGTGCTGCCATTGATGAGGACAGCACTGGTGGTTTTGTCATAGAGGTATTCAACAACCTGCACCAGGTTTGAGCTGATGTTGTACTTCCTCATAGTTGCCCATAAGGCTGCATGCCATACACTATCAAAGGCCTTTCTGAAATCTATAAAGACGTGGTATAGATTCTGCTGATGTTGAAGGTATTTCTCGCAAAGGAGTCTGAGATTGAAGATTTGTTCTGTGGTGCTCCTTCCTGCTCGGAAGCCTGCCTGGTCTTCAGCAATAACTTTCTCTGCTTGAGGATTTAGTCTGTTGAGAATTATCTTCAGCATGACTTTGCTCTGGTAACTGATCAAACTGGTGGTTCTGTAGTTTTGGCACAGCTGTAGGTTTGCTTTCTTGGGGAGCACGATGACCAAGGATTGAGTCCATGTGGTGGGCCATTCTCCTGTCTGCCATAGCTTGTTGCAGATTGTTGTTAGGACTGTGACTATCTCCACTCCTGCTTGAATGAGCACTGCTGGTATGTTGTCAATGCCGGCTGACTATCCTTTATTAAGTGACCTAACTGCAATTTCTACTTCCTCACGACGAATGGGGTTGTCATCAATTTCTTCTGCCTGAGGGGAATTTAGTACTGCTGGATCTCCTTGGATCTTATGATTGTACAATTCTGAGCAGTATTCTGTCCATCGCTTGAGGATCTCTTGACGTTCTGTGAGTCATTTTCCTGATTTGTCTTGGGTGGTGGTAGTTTTCCCTTGTTTATAGGTTGTGAGATCTTTCGCCAGTTGATATGCCATTTTGCTGTCATTTCTACTCAGACAGTCTTCGATTTTACAGCATTGTCTTTCTATCCAGGATTCTTTTGACTTTTTCATGCTTGCCTGATCATGTTGTTTATCTCTATTTATTTTCTAGCTCCTTCATGATTTCTTTTGCCCTTTTTCAGTTCTCTTCTTTAGTCGCATAGTTCAAGGACATCTGTTGTGACCCAAGGTTTCTTTGTTCGACGATATTTGCCAATGATCTTGCTAGCTGTGCTAGTCACAGCTGTGTTGAATGTGGTTGTTAAAGACTCTAGGTGGGTGTCTTGGCCGTCCAGGGTTATCAAAGGTGCAAATTTATCGCCTATCATTGCTTGGAAGGCTTTGACGACTTTTGCATCTTTCAGTTTTTCAAGGTCAAATCTGATTCTTGGTTAGTTAGGCTTTGTGACCATTTTCAGGTGGAGGCGAAACGTTGTTATTAATAAGTCATGGTCACTTCCAATATCTGCTCCTGGAAAACTTCGTATTCTGGCGATATTCAGTCCTGTGCAGAATCGTTTTTTCACCAATATGTTGTCCATCTGGACTGTGCCAGGTCCATCTTCTAGATGGTTTGTGAGGGGCGAATGTGTTCACTAGATATTAATAGTGACTTGCAAACTAATTTTGAAAGGCGAAGCCAATCTGAGTAAATTCGAGTTCAGATGCACAAAATGAACGTATTTTCTTTGTTCTATTTCGGATTACCCCGTCCACTTATTTAATAGATGAAGCGTTGAATTTCGCGTAAAGGAGAGTTATCGCTAATGTGTGTGTGTGTGTGTGTGTGTGTGTGTGTGTGATATAGATTTTTAGCGTAGCTTTACAAATTTTTGTTATATCGTTAGGACGTCTGTATTGTGGCAGTTTGTAATAATGTCTAGCCTGGGGCATCATGCCGCAGACAAGTTGCATCATGTCCCACCCTGGCACATTATCCTGACACCAATCTGACTTATCAATAGTAACGATACGTTCATACTGATGCTCTTCATTTTCGTCATTTAAAAGCTGTAATTTGATTAGTAAATGATAAGATGAACAGAACATGATCTCGAGTCAGTGATCATCTGAGCTGCAAGGAAAAAGTAGATCTCAGTTTTATACGGAATGATTCTTGACAATAGAAAGTTGGTAAAAGAGAAAGATAGAGTACTTCTCTCTCTTTCTCTGTCTCTGTTTCTGTCTGTCTGTCTGTCTCTCTCTCACACACACACACAGACACACACAGAGTTCATGTATGTTAGGCGAACTAATTTTAACTAGGATAACAAAGTGCAGGTAAAATAATGACAAACCAAACCCCAGGTTTTTAAATTTGCCAAGAAATGGCTGGCCTGGGGACACTGGGCTTATATCTGGTGTGTGCGATAGCCTTATTATATTTGCTACAGAACCTTCGAAAAGTTCAAAACCTATATTTTATCATTTCGTTCAGTATCTTTAATGGAAATATTTGATATTATCGTTCATAAGATACATTTTGGTTTGGAACTTTAGCTGCTCTGGAATATGTACGCATATGACTTTAACAACAGCTTATTAATAGTCACTGCTGCAAAGAGGGTAATGTTGTACACTGTTTACTTGCGTTTGTTTGCTAACATCGGTATGAATCAATTATTGTTTGCTTGGTGATACCTGTGTTGTCATTAACATCGATATTTCTTTCTTTGTATTGTGGTCTTATTTGTGAGCCCCGCGATGGATTTTTAAGCTAAAATGTCCGGTTGGCCATTATTCATTTTTTGTGTGGATATTTATTGACCTAATGATATAAACAGTATACATTATCAAGGCTTTGTTGCACTAATATTCCTAAACAATCTGACAATACATAAGTCTCACACTCATACAGAACTAGTATGAACTCTCACTCACACTCGCATTAACAACTTTTAATGCCATTCTCTTACGTCAATGGTCTGTTTATGAGAGCCCAACTTCACTCAGAAAGATCATAATTAATGGCTATTTACGATTTCCGGATTGGGAGGGCCCACTTTTACAAAGAAAGGTCATAATTAATGGTGATTTAAAACAATTTCATTTGGATAGCGCAACTTCAAAAAGAAAGATTACGATTAATGGTGATTTACCAGGAAGAATACCATCAAACAGTGAAACACATTTGGGATTTGTGAAATGTCCTTTTTAATCTCGACCAGTCATACGATGCTATCTATAAATATATATTATCGTTGGCAATATTAATGGTATAATCACTACAAGCAATTAAAGAAGCATTTCAGCGTATATGCCATTATCAAAAAAGAAAGATTCTAAAAGGATGGTCATGTCTGGTATAGGCACTATGCAAATTCAATCTGCATGCTGTAACTTGAAAACAGTTATATGAGGCAACGGAACTCAAGAAATGAAAGAGCAAACAGACGGTAAAGAAGGCAAGTGTTAGACAGTTACGACATAACCAGTTTTCGTTTTCCTTTCATTCTGTGAAAGCATACAGAAGGCATACTTGAATCGGTTGCAACCTTTCAACGCGCAGCAGAGCAGAATGAAATTCATGGCTGATTTAATATATTTCAAAATCAAAAATGTAAATTTTCCAGAGTTAAATTTTGAATTCAGCTTTTAAAACTCAAAGCATATATTATACTTCGAGTAGAGAGAAAGACAGACAGACTGGGAAACAAGGAGATATATAGAGAGAAAGGTGGCAGGGGACTCGTTTAGTACCCACCTTCTAGCAGTTTGCCTTGACTGAAAGATTATATAACAATACTCAAGAACGTCTCTCTATAGACCAACGTTTACAATGTAATACCATATAATGATATGAAATGTTGCTCAGAAAGTAATTTCCAGTACAGGTCTGGAAATCTGAGCAAAATATGAGTGTTTTGTTGTAATTTTTTGGTCGTGGTAACATTTGTCATTTACAGATAACATTTTATTTTTGCAAATTTTTAAAACTAACAACAGTTTTGAAAAGTAAAGAGAAATGTATTGATGTAAATCATCGCGAACAGGTTCGCCTAATTGAAAGTGAACTCTCTTTGCTTCGGAAAGGAAATTCGATAAACCCAGACCATCTTGTGACCTTTTCGGCTTACCTGAGACAGGTAATTTATAGTGGCTTGATACAGTTTTCCTATTAAGTTACTGTAACTTTACCATCTTTGTCGGACGAACATATATATGTAAGTAATGTATATTGCTATACATGCCGTTGTTAGGCCACCCAAGTTTTGACTTCTAAATCTCGAAAAACGATACGAGAACATTAAAGAATCATATTGTAGGATCAAAAGACCAGCAAGAAATAAGACAGTTCTCTCCGGACGGACAGCACTGATGGTGGACTTTCATTCTTTATAAAAAAATAATAATTCGGTCAGATGTATTGTGTATCACCATAAAAAGTCAAAGTTAAATATTACTAGTACAAACAGAAGATATTCAACCTGACAAAGAAATCCATAAATATCACCCCAATAAGCACCCTACGCCTTGTGTGCTGTATCGCGTGTTCTATAACTTGCATGTTCCATTCGGACATTCTTCGCTTGAGACAGACAGCCATTTGCATCAGACCAAATTTTAATTATATCTGATAGTAAAGATTCAAATGGTTTGAAGGTCGTCGTGGGATTGTCGCCTTTAAATAGGTAAATTCAACAAGAAACGTTAGTACGTTTGTTGATTTATTGACAAAATAAGCTGTATTTACTGTACTAAAAGTTTAATCCTAAATTATCTTAATCGATTTTAGCCACTGTGCCTATAATATATTAACTAACAGAGTTTGGATGTCGCTTTCATAGTTCATTAAGATTAGAGTGTTTGAAATGTTGATACAAGCAATAATAGGAAGTCATAAACATGGGGAGTAATTGAAAATGCATATTGCTGTATACGTAATAAGGTTTAATGTCATCTTGCGTCACAAGACAAATCCATTGCATAGGAAAGCCAACAGATAACGCAAGCATGATCATATATTGTTCAAATTTCAGAACACTGATATGAAGGATAACAGTGACTAATTTAGAAAAGGAAGAAGATAACCACTTAAGAAAAAACTAAAATCCTAAAGAATTTTTTTTTCTCAGGGAATACACCAATATATGGATATATTATAAATCAAGGACGGGCAATGGCAGATTAGATTAACACTAGAATATTAAGCAGCATAAAAACTTCAAAACCTATAAATACAGACAAAGAGCTTCCGAAATAAATGTAGTCAAACCTTACTAATTCTGGGTTACTGAGAACGAAAATGATGCTTAAAATTTTTGAATGGCTCTAGTTTTAAAGATATGATGCTGGGTCAGTATGTACGACCCTTGACTTGGGAATGGCGAAGAATAAGTAAGTTATAAAGGGAAGAGATCTAGATTTAAACCAGAATGACTAAAATACATCTTTGACTGGATCTATGAATAAATCCATGACTGGGTTAGGGCAGTACTTGCTTTTTAGGCAAAACAATGAATGATGCAATCTGAAGCTGATATTGCGTCATACATGATATGAATTGCATCATGTTATTCCTAGAAGTCATAGATGATGCAATCATAACTAAGCTTACATCACTCTGCTGAAAAAATTGCCCTATATCAGCTCTAGACATCATACAGTGTCGTGCTCTCTTATTCGTCAGTGTTTGATTTTGCAAAGGGACACATTTCTGTTTAGCCAAAGTGAGCAGAGATGCCTCGTATTTGTGAGAACAATACAGATAACTTCTGCTATGTTTGTGATGAAGTGACTTTAGCATCACAAAAGCGCAGTATAACCACTATGGTTAAGAAAGCCTATCATCTTTATTTTGACAGCAAAATTGGAGATCTGGACAAGAGGTGGGTTCCACACATATGCTGCGACACTTGTGCAACAAATTTTCACCAGTGGTTGAACAGGAAAAGGAAATCTATACCTTGTGCAGTGCCAATGATTTGGAGAGAGTCAACAGATCAAATCAGCAACTGTTACTTCTGCATGGTGCCTCCAGCTGGGAAAGGTGTGTCAAAGAAAAAAAAGTGGACTGTGCATTATCCAAACATTCCATCAAATATACGCCCAGTACCCCACGGAGAATGATTACCAGTTCCTGGTGCACCATAATCATTCTCACTTGAGTCAGAAGAGGAAGAGGAAGAGGATGAAACTTCTAGTCTCGAAACATCAATTTCATATGACCCATATTTTCTCCCATCCTATTCCTCTGAATCACACCTCATAACACAAGGTGAATTAAATGACCTTGTCAGGGATTTGGAACTATCCATGAGTAAGGCAGAGCTGTCGGGCTCCAGACTACATCAGTGAAATCTCCTGGCAGGTGATGTTAGGGTTTTCTTTGTTCCGCGATCGTCAAAAGGATCTTGTCCCATTCTTCTTCATGGAAGGCGATCTTGTAGCATGCAACAACATCGATGGTGTGATGGCAGCCCTCAACATTGTTCATGATCCAGATGAGCGGAGACTGTTCATTGATTCATCGAAGACAAGTCTTAAATCAGTTTTGCTGCATAATGGCGATGTTTTGCCATCAATTACAGTTGGTCATACATTCAATATGAAGGAAACCGATGAAAACGTGAAACGACTATTGAGGTGCATAAACTATGACCAACATCAGTGGCACATTTTTGGCGATTTGAAGGTTCTTGCTCTCTTGCTTGGTCTGCAGACTGGATACACAAAATACTGCTGTTTTCTTTGCAAATGGGATAGTCGTGCGAGAGATTCCCACTACATCAAGAGAGATTGGCCACTCCAACAGTCATCGGAGCCTCGGAGGAAAAGTGTTCAGCATCAACTACTTGTTGAATCAAGGAAGATTTTGTTACCACCTTTGCACATCAAGCTGGGTCTGGTGAAGAACTTTGCCAAGGCCATGGACAAAACACAAGCAGCTTTCAAGTACCTCCGTGGAAAATTTCCAAGGTTAAGTGAAGTTAAGATAAAGGAAGATGTCTTTGTTGGTCCTCAGATTCGTGAACTTCTTCGAGATGATGCATTTGACCGTGTACTGCATGGCAAGGAAATACGGCATGGAAAGCCTTCCAGTTAGTGGTAACAAATGGTCTCGAAAATAACAAGGCAGACAACTACAGGAAAACCTTCTCAAGCCATACAAAAGCCGTGGTTGCAACAAGTCACTAAAGATACATTTTCTGCACTCTCATTTCGATTTTTTTTCCACCGACCTGTGGAGCAGTGAGCGACGAGTACGGCGAGCGATTTCACCAGGACATTGCAACAATGGAGAAACGCTATCAGAGCAAATGGAGCCCATCAATGCTTGCAGACCATTGCCTGAGAGTGACGAAAGATGCTCCATTACAAGAGACAAACCAATAAAGCGCCGAGTAGACACTAAATAAGGACTAAACTATGTACTTATATATACATAATAGATTTTTGTCATTTGTTTCATAATAAATTTTTTTATTTATATAACCCTACTGCTATTTTCTAAAGTGTTACATAAACAGGACAGGTGAAATATTATCATGTAAAGCAACCATAAACAAATGAAAAGACCCAGGTTTACAATTTATGATTAAAACTCTACTGTCTACACAATATACATAGACGTAAAATGTAAAAACTTAAATATCATGGAAACAGTAGCCAATCGGTTGTCTTAATTGTCATACTTGAATTCAGCACATCAAAACCCATAACAAATAGCACATTTTATCTCTGAAGCAGACGACTTCTAAAACAATGTGAGCAAGTATAACCTACGATATTTTATTCTTGATATCTTTCAACACAAACAGACACTAACGATATCTGTTTTTGCTCTGTCCACCCAACATGTATGCGAGATGGTTAAATATACTTGAAACTATTTATAGTTACATAAAATATAATATATATATATATAAATAGAGATAAACAGTTTTATTAATATTTTGATTATGTATAATGCATATTTAAATATGCATTATACATAATCAAAATATTAATAAAACTGTCTATCTCTATTTATTCGCTACTACTATATATATATATATATATATATATATATATATATATATATATATATATATATATATATATATATATTATTGACGAATGTTCATATTTTATCAGAACTCAAGTATTATAATAATAATTTATTAAAAAATTATGGTGTGCATAATATTTATAATCATAAAATGATAAGTATTTTATAAATAATTAATCATAATATATTCTGAATTAATTTTAAAATGCCATTTCATTTGTAAAGAATTATTAAATTTATTTTTATGATGTTAGTTTATACTTTCACTAGTCAAGTTATTAGTAAATTAGAATAATATAAAATTATTCTTAACTAAATTGTAGACAGAGGACATAATTATTAAAAGAAAAATTATTAATGACTATTGTAGAGTGTTTTGGAATTTAGACCTTTTGGATATACTGTATTAAGACGGTGAATCCAATAGGTTTCCTTTAGCAGACGTTCCATCTCAGAATCAGCTATTGAAAAGAGAAATCTCGCAAAGAACGGGAATTCTTGCTAAAATGTGCGGCAACATGAGATGAAAATGATTGATCGATATAATTTTTTATGTCTGATCTATGTTGATTCATACGTTTAGATATTTGTTGACTGGTTTGTCCAATATATTGGATGCCACATTTTTTGCATGTGATCAAATAAATAACGTTTGATGTTGCACAATTAGTATCACAATGCATATTAAATGTTTCTTTCGTATTATTACTATTGAAAGAAGTATTTTCATTAATAAAAGGACAGTGCGAACATCTAGGTCTATTACACATAGTTGATGATCCCTTTCTATGTAATGTTTTTTCTAATTTAGAATTAATTAGGAAATCTTTAACATTTTTAGGCCTTTTAT
>JAECUM010043281.1:0-13452 GCA_016617855.1 Megalonaias nervosa
ACACACTTTGTTGGGGGTAGGTTGTAGTGGAATTTGGTTATCGTTATCTAGAGGGTGATCGCCTTCGGTGTTATTGCCCGGATCGAGTCAATATTAATATAAAGTGTGAAACTTATAGGTGGAATAGATAGAGATCTGAGCAGATATATTAAACAGAATGACACGAGGCCCCGTACATGAAAAAAATAACAATTTAATCAATTACACAAACAACCGTGACAATGCATTACATTAGGAAGATACACTTCTTTTTAAAATAAAACATTCACCGAATTTCAAACACAAATATACTTATATAAATAGCCGATCTGTTTTAAATGATAGAATTAGTTCATCATAGAATCGAGCGAACAATAGAAGTCATTGCCTTGTACAACTTCATAACCTGATTATTTCCGGTTCATTCCAACTTCACTGTGACTGTTCTCCAACTTTTCTGTGACTGTTCGTCTTGGTCCTATCCACTTTTCCCTTTTCCAAACTCTCTATTGTCTCGCCTCTTTCGGCCCTCGAACTTTGTGTGGGTAGGTGGATATGTAAGTACGTGATACGTAGATGCTTCGATAGGTAGGTACGTGGATACGTCCCGTGGAGCTATTTCACCTTCCAAAAATAAACAAAGAAGCAACCTAAATCTTCTGTCAGATATCCTATTGGGAATAGATCATTACTCCCTCTCTCGTTATGTCAGATATCGTTCTATCGGGATTCAACAGATGCCAAAGGCTATCTGGTCAAGCTAAACATGGCAGACCATAAACAAACCTGGTTTCATAAGATTAATGTACTTCCTAACGGCTATTTCAACCTGACTCACATTAACATCCCCCGAGACATCAGTTCCGGTCTCATTTCAATTACACAAATGAATGAATGAAATTCGTTACATGGCTTAACTACGTTATTTCTAGCGAATACACACATTCATGTCTCTTGCATATATGAAATCGCACTTAATGGTTTAACAACGTTAATTTCAGTCAATACGCACTCAAGTCTTTATCATTCGTGAAATCATCTAAGGTCGGTGAATTCACACGGATTCTCGTAACTCATATCAACTAAAGTAAGGCATGCAATTCTTAGATACATATTTTCTCATAACAATCAAACGACACATTCAAACAATTCGTCAAACTTATATAAAGAATGTCATTGTACGGATTCATATAGATGAACTCACACTGTTGTATTAATATCAAGAAAATTGATCTACGAATCTAAACAAATAAATTCATGCAAATATAAGCAAATAAATCAAACAAGTCGTTATATTGATATCAATGAATTACATGAGATTGGCGCCAAATACCTTGTGCTTCAAGCTTCGCTCGCTTCTACCGCCAAAATCGTGTCCGTCGACTTTCCAGACATCCGATCCCTTGTATAATTATTTTACGAGAGAATTTCTTCTAAATTCGACCTCGGAGTCTCCTACATTTGTTTTCTCTTGCAGAAAAGTGTAGACTGACTAAACATTTTGCGATGGAACATATTAAAACCCAAGAATTCTGGTGTGGGAATCACGCCCCCTTATTTAGCGTAACTAATCCGGATTAAATATATCTCCCGCCTTTTACAACTAGGCGCCAAATTTGTAGTCTGCGTGACCTCTAAATTCCCAAATAACTAATTCTGGAAAATCTAAAATATGACAATTCCGATACAAGATCGAAATTTAACCCTATTCCTTCCAGTCTGTCTGACGGTTAAATAAACGAATGATTAATTAAGAATCACTTCTCTCAGGACACAGACATTAGCAATCCGTGCATTATGGTTATTTAACACGCAAGGTCCCCATAAATCTAATTAAACGTTCACCTGCCCAAATTAATGTGCTCTTCATAGATCGACAGAAATTTGCACCCTTACATACATAAAGGTTGTTAAATTTGACTAAAATGCAAATGACGAGCACTAGATCAAATTTCTTCAACGCCGTTATTTTGTCCCGTCCGTCAGAGGATTAAATACATAACGATTATAATACTAACAGTTTCTCAGAGAATAATTGATTCTCCTATTGATTTTAGGTATTACTCGACATAACATTGAGTTCCTAGGCCCTCTGGTAAGCGGTTACCATATGCCACCACAAGGTAGCGGCAATTTTCCAATTTTTCGAAAAGCAATTGATTCTGACACTACACCCCAACATAAATGTCGAAATAGCAAAAAATGAGAGGAAAAGGTCAGAGGAAACTCAGACTATCAATGCAGATGCTACTACCCATAGCCCCTGGAATCTTCTTTTCATTACCACATCATCAAAGGTCGCAAACAAAAGCCGACTATCTCATGATCTCGGTGAGTTTGAGCAAATGTTTAATCCATCAACTGCTTAAGGTATGCACGCCTGTTTTCATTCCTAATGATACCATCTCCTCTGACAAAACGTCAGTCGTGTGTTTCACAGTTACAGGTAAGCTGTCAATTAGTAATTTTATTTATAAACTGTCTATATTACTAATGAGAAAAAAGTGCGTATGCAAAAGAGATAGAGAGAGAGAGATGAATAAACGAGTACATGCACATAATTGTAGTTGTCTTGATCTGGTGGGAGTGTATTTAAATCATCAAACTGGTTTTATGAAACATTAAATGACACGCTGTGCCGGGTGCTGATAAAAGCAAACCTTTAATGCTCTCGACAGTAGGGAAGACGCCATTTACATTTTGAATTGCAAACAGAGTATCCTTGTGTGGAACTTATTTTATTAAATTATCTTGGTAGCATACTATTACTGCTAATAATAATACATGTGAAATAATAAAAGTGATAATACTGCTAATAACAATAATGCTAATACTGTCTGGTTCATCATACATAAATGTGGCATGAACCAAATTTGAGCGCTAAATCTGCATTCAGCGGTTACCTGTGTACAAAGGCCATATTTTGTCTTTTCTCACTGGTGGCTGCTATAGACAGGCTTGCATCCAATGTCAGGATGAAATTAATGTTGTGCTATAGTTGTTGTGCACTAAGGTCATTTGACTTAACAACGTGTCCATTTGTGTATCTATCATTTGTAACAAACTTTCGAAACATTTTGGCCTCTAATATGTGTGATTATATCACATTTAACAACGCGAAAGAGTCATTCGTTTCAGTTGGAATTCCTCTTCACATGAACATTATAGACACTAATGTTCAGATTGGAACATGAATAAATTGCAGTTCTAAGTTATGAAGCAGAGTCAGTTAGTAGAAATCAAAATGATACGAGATATTGTTTATGAAATTATTGGTTTACAGTGTCACAAATTTATGAATGTGTAAATATGCATGGGAGATATTTCCAAGCCTCATTCAGGTGCTTTTTAAAATGGTAGTCAATAAACGATGTTCTAGAGGATTCTTAACGAAGTTCTGGTATTGACGTTCAAAGCTAATCGAAAAACTACAATGACAATTTCTTAGCGCGGATTTCTAAAATGATACTTCCAAAGACCACATTTCCATTAAGACCAGACTTTATAACAAAACAATCCACATTACTCATGCTACTTAGAGTACAAAAGTCTGGTCAGTCAAGGGGTATAGAAATTAGTAATTGGATCCAAATGTACAGAAGAAAAAAAACATATTTTACCTGTATCTGTTTCGTTTTAGAGCATTTTGTTTATCTTTGAAGAAACAACTGGTTGCGTGAAAGGTTGTAGCTTTGAAACTGCCTAATTTTCAAGTGCTTCTTTAGAACACGTTTTGTGTTGTTGCTTTTATTTCAATGTTCATAGTAATGCTTAAAAATCTCTCTGATGTTTATAATATTAAAGAAAACCTCTGCACTTAAATGGCGTAACTATTGTGTTCTCTGAAAATATATTATTGGCAAAAAACTAAAGAATTATTAATTTACATCAAGTACAAATATTTTTAAGAACGTTTGTAGCCATTAGCCCTTTAAAGATAAACACGTCAATCTGTTTTTAAGACGTTTAATTGCCTATGTTGGGGCGATTCAATAATGGATTTATCCCTATATTTGGTTCATCCACGATAAAGAGAATCTACACAATTTGGTTTCTCAGATAAGCCAAGGAAGCATTGTTTCCTACAAGAACAATATTTTCCGTCTAATAAAGAAGTATTGCAACTTCCTTCTGTTCTGGTGGAGCACCACTAGGCAAATATATCCTTTATTTCTTAATGGGACAATATTTTCGCTTTGCAGATAATTTTTATTGCTAGATTAAATTAATACGATGAAACCTACAACAAAATGAAACACGGTTTCGTGTTCGAAACTGATAAAAATGGTATTTATCCAGTACTTTAGAACATATAGTCATTTACACACCGTGCAATCTTTTATGTATTTTAAAAGGTAAATGAGTGAAATGAAGCCATATCAGTCTGTCTAATTGTGACCAAATCGTTATTTTTAATTCTCTTTTTTTGTAAATTTACATAACTTAATCAGAGTGTTGTGCAAATGCAGACCGGTCTATAATTTTTCCGCATATGCATATATTGATAACATATTTAGGGTCTGTACAAAGAATATTGACATGGACTCACAAAGCATCTCCAGTAGAATCAAGTAGCTCAAAGCATGATAAATGTCAGCTTTTTTGAAAATTAAAATTTCAAGAAGTTTGCTTCAGTATCGCACCGATTTCCAAAAATAATCTGGCATGCTATCTACAAAATACGCGATAGGCCTTAGGCATTATCGCAGACATAGAAATAAAATTCTCATATTGTTATTCGAATATAAACTGACAACTGCAGTTTCCTTGCATTTCTGCAAACTTTTAAACTTGACGATCAATAAAGATATTAACTAGTGTAGGTTAGTATATTGCCGCCCAAAGTGGACTAAGCGTTTAGCAAGCAGAACACTTGGTTTTACTTGATTCTTTATTGAAAATTATCAACAACTGTGATTAAAACGTTTGAAATGCAAAGTTATGCTTATTCCATTGGCAAGTTTTACATTTTTTTCAAATAACTGCTGCCAAAAGATCGATTCGTAGCAATTTTGACAGATATCATGATATAATAATACTTTGTGGTAGATTAAAAAAAACGTCTAAAATATACCTAAAGAGAAAAAGATATTTATTTAGACTTAATACAAACTGCTGAATTCTCACGGTCGGTTGTTTCAGATTTCACACCTTCAGTGACATTTTATTTTAGAAATGAAACAGATGTCGATACATTTTTAAAAATCTATACGTCATAATTGCTTATAACTTATTTACGCGAACGATTATTGCAATTTATGTCTGTATTATATGTGTTGATTTCTTGATTTTAAATTGTAAAAGTCATTTAATATTAACATTTTAAATGCTAATACTATTTATTACTGTACTTGAAGCTGAGGTCAATCGTAAAACTGCGTGACTTCAGGTTAGTGCAGCTGTACTCATCCTAGTAAAATGTGACATAATTTAACTTTAGGACACCAGTTCTTGAAAAGTTCAGGCTGACCTTGTTCCTGACTGGCTGCCTGATAAAGTATTTGACCTTGTTTTACAAGTTTACGTGCATTATAAATGAGTCATCTACTCTCTTCCTGTTTTAATAATTGCATCATAGCTTTCTATATATGAGATAATTTACTGAAACACAGTTCTATATCTAAATGTTTTACTTCAATGTAATCCCGTGAACGTACAAAAATTAATATATCGACCTATATATTTAACATTTCTGTCTGGGGATATGTGGCAGTCGATGCATGATCACAAAGGAATAGTCTGGTAGATTTCTATCAGAGAAGAAATGAAATGACACACTTCAGTTTGATTAGTTCCTGAACTTCAAATATGTTCATTCTGCAGAAGTGGGTACTACTTGTATTCAGCACTGTATAATTCTTGCTTATATTTAAGGAATAAAATCAGTGGCAAGATTAATGACGGACAATTATAAAAGTAGCATGGTTAAGAAAATTTGAATCAAATATATAAAAAAACAACAACAAAACAAGAACATCAACAACGACAATTGAGAGTCCTCTTCATACATTAATATCACTTTTTCTTCTTTTTTTAATCGACATTTATGACGAAATATGTAATAAAACTGCATCAGTTTTTTTTTATTGATTTAGCCAACAGCTATCTAGAATAAGTTCATAAGTTTTAAAGAATATAATCGGGACGATTTTCTTTTGAAACACATATGTTTAATCCAAATATTAGTTGAAAAGGAATATTGTTTGTGAATAAAGTTTTAAATGACGATAAATCTTAGGTTATATTGAAAACGTCATAAACAACTTCAAGGTACAAACTATTCTTTTTAACTATTCAACAGCATAATAAATGGAAATAATCTTTAATGGACAAACTGAAATATAAATATTGACGGCATAATTCACCAGCCTTTTAAACAACAGTACATCGCTTGAAAATAAGATACATAAAGGTAAGTACGAACATTTATGAGAAACTAGCATCAAATAACAATCAACCAACTTCTAAAATGAAAAGGAATCTTGAATGCAATAATCGACAACATGAGTGGGGTAAGTATAATTATTTGTCTTCATAAGGTGGATGCAGTGTAAGCTTTTACGTACAATAGAGGCAAAGCGGACTGATCATTTTTCATCCTTTCGATAAAAAGGGACTTTAAGTGCAGTTGAGAGGTGTGCCCGAGATGTGTGCCTCTCACTATCTGAGTGATCATTTATGTTGTTTCTCAGACACTTTTAATAAGGAGACACTTAATACCGTACTCTGATATCTATAAATATGTTAACACATTGGAGCTATGCATTGTCAACGGACTACTGTATACAAAACAATCTGCATCTATGAACAAAGCGTGTAACACGGTGACTACAACTATGGCAATACTCATACTTGGTCAGATCACTATGTGCTTACTTTATAATTTTTGTGACAAAAAAAAAGCTTCTTAAAAATGGGGGACAATCTTAATAATTGATGAAGTTTTTGTAACTATGCAGTTGAAACAGTGACTGGTGTTGTCTTGGGATTGTTCAGAAACAGGTCTGTTAATTAACGGTCACAGATTGGGGAACGATGGAATTCCAGTGTTTGAACAACTGTAGCCACACACTAAGAAAAATGATTTTTCGTTTCAAAATGTGGACACAGTACAAGCAGATGGTATAATTAATTTATTACTGTACTAAAGAATATCTTGACGGGAGTAGAAATGTTAACGAATGAACATACGATTATTGTTAGAGGGAAATCAACTTACATAATAATCATGTAAATAAATGTTTTGCTCGTGTCAGTTGCATCTGCGACGCTTTGGTTTGCGGGTTTAACGAAACCTTTCGTCAATTGATATGCTATAAGTGTGGCCAGGATATTTGATGGAGAAAAAGCCGGGAAAACCCTGGAGAGAACCATCGACCCACAGGAAGCTACCGGCAAGCATTCGCACGTCCCTGCATTGGCTGACCCTTGATTCGAAATCATGCGGGCAGAGGTGCGATGTCAATTATCTGTAAGGACGAACGCCTTAGGCTACTAGGTCACCCAGGGCTTCCCAGTAGATTTGGTAATAAAATGGCTTGTATACAAAAACGTTTGGAGTTTGCCTAATATTTATTTTGTTTATTATAATCAGTTTTGTGAGAGAGAGGTGTGTTTGTGTGTGTATTTTGGATATTTAACGTAGCTTTAACAATTTCTCCAGCCATATCGCTACGATGTCTGCAGTATGGCTGTTTATAGTGATCTCTAGCACTGGGGAATCATGCTGCTAACCTCTTAAAGCTGAGTGCCTAGCGAAGCAACGTTTAGTACTATTTTGATAAGACTCAGGTATGACTCTCCCGGGGTTCGAACCGGCAACCTCCCGCATCTAATCACTAGGCCACCGGATCGATGTTTGTACGACAGAAAACAATGGATCATGCCAAATGGAAGAAAAGAGGAAGGATAGGTAATGTGTGTATGTATGTATGCATGTATGTATGCATGTATGTATGATTGAGCGCATGCATGCAGGCATGCATTCATGTATCTATGTATGCTAATAACACTCTTACTCAATTGTACTATCTGTGCAATAACTATTTAAGATCTGGCATTTTCAGATGCATGATCACTCAGCATTAGTCAAGTGTGCATTCCATCCTGGCAATTGTACTTTACTATTTGTGACTTGGTATTCAAATATTCGGAATAGGTATTCGACCATGGTACTCAAGTATTTGTTAACTGGTATTTAACTATTTGGGAATTTTGAAATCTCTGGTGGTTCAACATTTAAAAGACAATGTCTGCATGGTTTTGAAATAGATTAATTTAAATATAATTCATGTATTCTTTTTAATATCTCTTAGACTGTGTTATTTGATTAGCCTCTTCATCTTTCATCCCTTCTTTCTTCTTCATATCTTGTAACAACTTGTCAGAAAACTGCTTTTCTTTTTGCTTCAGTAATAGCGTAAAACATTCAATTATTGCATCTAGCTACAGTCATTGTAAAATGCTAATGGTTTAGCAACATATCCCATCTTATAATCTGGGAAAAAAAATTAATTGCCAAGTATATGACCATCATAATCACACAGCTTTATCTGCTAATGGAAATATATTTCTAAATGTTACTTGTATTATTACGTCAGACTTTTTAAATAACGCGACAATGTTCTTGATAGTTTAACATCAAAGTGATATTTCACTATAAATGCCAGCTTATCAGTTATTATAAGTACATCAAATTGATACATGTTTTTTTAAGCATTATTGGAGATATTTTTAATGCAAGGGAAATCCAGTAGATTTTAGGAATCTCGATAAAGTTTAGCGTTGCCTTTATATGGGAGTCAATTGGGTTGTGGTCAAATATTTGTTTTACTCCTCGTGTGTATTGTGCAGTTGAATCGATTAGTTTTCAGGCAAACTAATATTTTGAACTGGAGGTTAAAATAAAACTGAATCTGAAATGTTACCATACTAAATGGAATTTACGATCTCCAAGAGTTTGATTAATGGTGTGGCAAGGATTTTATTCGCTTTGGCATAGTATACGACACCCGGTGATTACATGCAATCCTACAAGAAAACAATATCATTGTTTGCATAAAACATTATGCTTTTTGATTGGGGATGGAAATTTCAGAAAAATTATATTATTTTAAGATGTTGTCTTTTCGATTGACTTTTGTCAATGTCGCAACAAAATATAAATCCATACAGTTTACTAACTGAGATACGCAACTTTCTTCTACAATTTACATTTCATGCCAATTAAGGATATTTTACACCAATGTGTTTACCTTCATCCTGACACGCATATCTGCAGTAATGACTTTTCATTGATTTCTAATATTACTTAAATTTTTAATCTTTATTCAGATTTATGTTATTTGTCATCCATTCAAGTGGGCCAAAGAATTATGAGTTTTGAAGTTATGTGATATGTTCAAACTAAAAATAGAACATAATTGGGTTTTTAATTTTGTCGGATGTTACAGACGAAATATCTCAAAATTTCTTCCCACCAACATACGATGAAAAGAACATAAACTATTATGATAACCAAACACCAACAGCTTTAAATCGATCTTTGTCCTATAACCATAATTGTGTCCCTTTCATATTCCTGATTAGTATTGGCAGTAATCCAATGAAGATATTTATACAAAATTGCATACGTGATTGTTCTGAGTCGGTATAAAGAACGAGTATGATATGGCGCATGGATAAGTCGAGTCCGTCAAGAAGACATGTAATCCTAAGCCATATCAAACTCGTTCTTTCCCCAGACATAGAACAAAACACGAATGCGGTTTTGTATTTATAAATTGCTCCTTGTATTACGCCTTTCAAAAATATTGTTAGCTTTACTAAATGAATGCAATTCAAAAATAATTGGGATTAATAAAAGTTAAATTCACTCTGTCGAAAAATACCTGCTCGCGGACGTCCAAGAAGAAAAGTAAGTTGTTCAAATATGGGTGTGTGGTGCGCAGATACGGACAGAACAGCTGCATCGAACATTAATCATGTAAGATTAAATGAGTATGCAATTAAAACCTCTATACCGTGTTAATTTTACGAAAAATCCATTTTACATCAGAGAACTAACGCTAAAGCAAAGGTAGCTGACGAGTATATTTCAAGGAAACTACTTAGGCAAATAATAGCTCGATGAAGAACAACCAAACTCAAAAGAACAATTTTGACCATACATACGTTAGATCTGGCACTTTTATATCTACGTAGATTGATGACTGGAACAGGTATGAGAGAGCAAGAATTTATTTGACATAAGGAAAGATGAATTTTGCTTTACTCTAAAGAGATACTTGGTCACCAGAAGTGGGATATAGTCAACACAGTATATACCGTAATCCCTATTTTGTTATTAGCATATACGTTTATACAGTAGTAACGAGACCAATTATTTCTTTCTCTCTGTAGATGGAGACCATAAAGAAACCGGCTCTTTTTGATTGCTTCAGGAAATAATGATGAACATGTCAATATATGCCTACGTATTTGCTAAAAGATCCTTCATAATACATGACACACCTAGAGTTATACTTTATCAGGTGCTTTTAACAAGTGACAAAGCGTAAAACCTTCCAATACTACCTTGTGTTACTATGATTATAACATATAACCGTTTTACGAACTTCAAGGAAGTCTGTAATTTCATATGAAAACGGAGGTGTTTTATTCACGGTAAATAATCTGAGGTAATCGGAAATAAATGCAGTAGTCTGATGGATTATTATAACTATTAAGGTATCTAAATAAAAAGCAGAAAGACAAATAATAAAACCACACTTATAAAGTAAGAGTAATAGTTATTGTTGGGTGTGAACTGACCTTTACTGTTAACGTCAACATAATATTTATATACATTTAAATGTCGCAAGAACATAACAATTTCTGTAGCCATAACACATCTACACCGTTGCCACATGAACTAAACCTCAAGGATAGAGATAGAAAATTTGTCCATTTTCTGAAAGGAAATTTATTCCAATTTTACTTTTGGATTATGCTTCTTCAAGTATCTTGCAATTTCAATAGTGAACGATTCATCTGTAGAGAAAGCACGAAATCTCTTCTTTACGGTAGACTATCGTTAAAGACACAAAAAGCTTTCTTCTGTACACTTTAGTAAGAATTAGATGGTCGCCTTTCAGTTCTGGCTGTTGTAGCGCAATTAAAGGACAGCCGATATCAGTCTTTCAATTCGGTTTCCCTTTCTATTAGTTACGCTTCATCCAGGAAACCTCACATTCCTATCGGTTTAATTTAGCCAGTTTTGTGTTGGTTCTCGTCCTTAACACCACTATGTTATAACAAATCTTGCAATAGGTCACTTTGCTTTGCATTCAGAATAGAAAACATACAGATATCTCGCTCTTTTGCTTAATATTATGGACAATATCATGATAATAGAAGTTTTGCATTTTTGTTACTGATGTAGGTCAAAGCCTTTTACCCGCATAACATTGCTCTCATATCATGCGCGCAACCATGAGAACCCACGAGTATAATTCGCGAAAGTTACTACGAGTCGCACATGCCAGAGGAAAGTCTTTTAGGGCAGAAGACTTCAACCCAGAGCAGTAACAAAAACAAAACCGCTATTTTCATAATATTCGTGAAGACATACTTAAATACATACACGAAGATATACGCGACTACAAACGTGAAGATATACTCTACTATACATGATTTGCATCAGTGCCCGCATGGTAAACCAACCAACCACTATTAATGGAATTGTATTACACAGAAACATACACACAAGCACACTCACACACGCGCGCCACAGAGTGCAGCCTTGCTAGGCAGTGTCAGCAGTCTGCTGACAGATTCATCGATATATATACATACCATGTGCATCTCAGTGCTATGTCTCAGTATAGTATGCCAACTCTTACATAACAATTTATTAGGTCAAGAAAATATTAAGTGTCTGCGTGCCCTTCAATTCTTAAGGAGGAAATAGCGATTTCTTGGTGAAAACTACACTAGTAGTAATCGGGTGTGCCTATTATTTTCAAAGTGGAATATGACGTTTCTTGTCTTAATGCAATAGTCGGGCGAACTGATAACTATCCATATGAAAAATATTCACATTAATGTTGCTAGAAGTGCTAGCAATATCCGATAGCTGGAATAATTATTTCGGGACTATGAGTATTTACCAATACACGAAACCATGAACGGATAGTAATACAAAAAGCCATGGAATAGTAATTGAAAATTGTGTATTTTTTCACATGGAGTTAACACAGGAGGGGTGCGCACGCATGTTTTCCATCAGCCTGCCAACGTTAGGTATGAATTCGTTCTCTTCCTAGTTAAGTGTTCTGTGTTGGTTAATGTATGCTTCTGATCACGACATTGCAGGATTGAATCACATTCGCGTAAAATATTTTTTTCTTTATTAATTGAGGAAATGTCCACGCATAGGTTGGTTGTACACAAAAATGAAAGTTATTATTACAATGTCAGGTCGCTCTCAAGTACAATTACAAGGCACGCATAATTATTCGAGACATAATCTGGTTTGAAACAATCATTGAGCATTGTAGTCTGTCACTTAGCACGGTAGGAGTTCATCTGAGGCTGCAAATTTTAAACCACTATAATTGACACTGACTACACACGTATGTTGACCTTAAGAAATTCAAGTGTAACAGCTTAAAATCAGCAGGGTACTGATAATCACAAAGAAAGAAGTGATTGACTAGAGCAACATGAGCAGCCCATGTTTCCTTTCATATTAATTAATGAATTATCGAGGTGGGTGTTTATATATATATACATACATAGTTTATAGACTGATGCATTTAGCATTGAGTTGTATTTTGAAAGGATTTATGAGCATATCTAATGCGGGTATCAAGGAGTGTTTTTAATGTTACAGAAACAATACAAGGCCCTCACTACATACAGATACCGTCCGAAATTTTAGTTTTCAAAGTGGTGTAAATCAGCTTGTAGGTAATGGTTAGTCATCTGCCGAAGTGCCTGAACAGGGTATAATCCAGTCGCGAGTTTGGTTTCAGTATTCAGCACTTCCATTACGGATGGAACCCGTGTTACCCACCTGCAAAATCGAGCACTCTGGGAACGAGACCTCATCAATAATTTCTGCGCGTGATGAGGCCAGAATACACGTTCCTCAATATACCGTGATACCGTTCCACAATATAATAGCCGTGCTGTATATTAACATGTTCAACACCATCTCGCATCTTTGTTTGGATAACAACTCAGCAACAGCTGAGATAAATTCTTTGCAACAGCCGTGGTAATGTTCTTGTCTGAGTGCGTAGATATTTTTAAAAGCATTTGTCACTTGTTGAATCTTTAAACCTCAACTGCTCAGATTCTTTGCATCGACTGGCAACAGTTACAATAGTTAACGCATACTTGTGTGTGCGTCCTTGTACCGGATCATAAGGAAGAAACAAAAGAATAGTCTAATGTATTATCTTTCAACTAGTTTATATCAGCTTGTTG
>JAECUM010043283.1:0-52313 GCA_016617855.1 Megalonaias nervosa
AGAGAGAGAGAGAGAGAGAAAGAGAAGAGGATGTATGGTCTTAAACTAAGTAGCAGAAGAGAGCGAAAATTAACAAGTTTTGTAAAAATCAATAAATAATTAATTTCCCTAGAATACAAAGTGACAATTTAAAAAGAACTTAAGTATTGTGAATTAAATCCCAAATAGTTGAAAAAGCTCTATCACCAGTCCTAATGAATAAGTTTCTAGTTAAATTCCAGTGGTATTCCGAAAAAGATCCAACGCTGAATGTATTTATGTACCAGTAGTCTCAAATGTGGTAATGTGCCAAAGGCCTGAGGTATGATGATGTGCCAACAGTCTTCTGGTAAATCAAAATAATATAAGATAAAAAACTTCTTGTCTGAAATCACTATAATTCCGAAATAATGTTCCAATCCAACAATATAATAGACGAGCACTTTACATTTCCAGTGAATAATATGTTCAAAAAATAATTGCACCCAAATCAAATACTGAACACAACAATAACAACTATTCTGCTAAAGATGTTAAAGGAAGAATGAATAATTTTCAAGTAAAGAAGATTATATTAAAAAAAACCTCAGACACAAAAATAGAACCAGGATATAGGTCCAAAATTCGTTTGTAGAAAAACTAAATAAATTGTAAACTTATAAAATCTTTTACTAAAATTATAACAAAGAATGTGATAAACATCAGGTAACACTTTAAATTCGTGGTGAAATACCAAAATCCTAGACCAAGACCCAAATAAAAATGTTTAACTTTATTGATAATGATCCTAATAGCTAACCCAAACTCAGACAGAAAATATTAACTTTTTAAAAATTTGTTTACAAAATAAATGTTACTGGTGAGATAAGCAATGAACTTGATTTTAGACAAGGTCAAGTCCAATACACAATTATACTTACCATTTAATCATGGAGAAGAAAGCTAACTGCAATAAAACACACACACACACACACACATATATATATATATATATATATATATATATATATATATATATATATATATATATATATATATATATATATATAAAGATAAGAAAGGGTAGAAGAAAAAAACAAACAAACAAAGGGTAGAAATAATTGCTTGAACTAGGTGTGAGTCCTAGGTTGGTAGACTCGCCTCCCACCATCATCTCCTTCGGCCTCCTGCGCATTAAATAACGTCTATTCATAAATATTTATAAATATAATTTTATAATTATACAGTGTTAGCTACATTATTAAATAAATATTAAAAATGTAGCTAACACTGTATAATTGCAGTTGCATCAGTTGATAAATATAGTGAAGTTTTCTATTGGTCAGAACATAACTATGTGCTTAGGCTTAGTTGCATTTATTTCTGCATAAAACTGTACGGATAACTACTTAATAGTAACTTCTATAAATAGACTCACGTGCAAAGTAACTAATGTAAACACTGAATTGGAAGGCACACACGCTGCATGCCTCTAACACCAAATAGAAACGGTGGGTTTATACTTTATTTACAAAACTGAATAAATCGATTTGACAGAATCAAATAACAAATCTTTGTAGTTTTTCTGAAGATAAATAATTCCCTCTTTGACTAGATTTGAAAAAAAAAAAGCTGGGAAACTCAACGTTGGCCAAGATGAATATTTAGGCCCACGTTGTATTGCACTTTCACTACGGCTCCTTACATATGTATTTAAAACTATAGGCAAATAGGTATAAGGACTGGAGTTGGTGGTGTCAAAGACTGACATTATAACATTTGGACTCACTGTCCAACAGTGTAAGACGTCAACCCTTATAGTTACAATGTGGGGATGGGTTGGAGAAAAATTCCACTACTCACCCATCCTAAATGTCAGGGTCTATGTCTTGCACTGTTTGACGGTTGGACTCCCACTACTATAACCGGTTACTGATAGTCTTAATTTTATTTGTAAGTAGCTCCTGTAGGTAGTGTAAACTGTGAATGAACTCGAAAATAAACTTAAAGAAACTGAAAATGTTCACTAGTGTCTGGACAATAACGATTCGGCCAAGTCATAATGAAAATTACGAAAACATGAAATCCAAGAGTAACTTGTATGTCAAACAAAACAACACATCCTTTGCTTTGAATATTGAGCTTCTACTCAAATCACATATGCTAATTTAAATAAAAGATTATGACCATTATGTGGAATGTTTAAAAACTTAGATCGTATACTGTTGGTAGAATTATTTTTTAACGTTGACGTAGCTATTACATTCAGATAGAGAATCCCCTGTTCTAAAAATAGCTACGTTGCAGACGATCTCAACAAGAATTCATACTCTTAAATAAGGCTCTCTAAATGATAGAAAATATCTTTAAAGAACAAACTAAAAATAAAAGATAAAAACAATTTGCTAGGAAATGCAATTACAAGAGTTTCATCCTGTTTTTCAGAATTTATCATGCTATAAACTGTCACTTGCCGAATCACACAGCTTACATAACGCCCTCGTGCATTATTTGCTGTGTGACTGGGCAACTGACATGATAACTCAGAAAAAAAAAACCCATTGAACTCTTAAATGTATGGAGCTATGTATCATAATGCGTTTATGGAAATATTAACGATCTCAGAAGGAGCTAACGTCACATTGTGGCTTTTACTATCTCAGAAGCGGCTAACATCACTTCGTGGCTTTTATGATCGCAGTGGGCTAAAGTCACGTTGTGGCTTTAACGATCGCAGAGAGGGCTAACGTCACATCGTGGCTTTTACGATCGCAGTAAGGGCTAATATCACATTGTGACTTTTGCGATTGCAGAGGGGGCTAACGTCACATCGTGTCTTTTATCTATCATATAAAAACTAGCAAAGGGGCAGAATATGTGTATCAGAAACATGAATGTTATTCCAAACAACCCTGAAATCCGGTTACCATGTTATCCCAACATACAAATTTTATTTTAAAGATAGTTTCCACACAAAAGCATTGGAGCCTAGTCAAACCATACTAAATACGGATATTGTAGATAATACAAAATAAATGCGTTTCAGTTCTGTTACCTTTATTCAGAACAATAATTATAATCTATGTAAACGAGAGCGGACAATTCAAGGAAATATTTTATGGCGATTTAAACAGATTTTGTTATATTTAATGATGGCGATTTAACATATATCCTATATTTAATTATGGTGATTTAAACAGATTTGCTATACTTAATTTGGGTGATTTAAACAGATTTTCTGTACTTAATTATGGTGATTTAAATAGATTTGCTATACTTAATTATGGTGATTTAACAGATTTGCTATACTTAATTATGGTGATTTAAACAGATTTGCTATACTTAACTATGGTAATTTAAGCTGATTTGCTACACTTAATTTGGGTGATTTAAACAGATTTTCTATACTTAATTTGGGTGATTTAAACAGATTTGCTATACTTAATTATGGTGATTTAACAGATTTGCTTTACTTAATTTTGGTGATTTAAACAGATTTTCTATACTTAATTTGGATGATTTAAACAGATTTGCTATACTTAATTATAGTGATTTAACACATTTGCTATACTTAAGTATGGTGATTTAACAAATTTGCTATACTTAATTATGGTGATTTAACAGATTTGCTGGACTTAATTATGGTGATTTAACAGATTTTGTTATATTTAATTATGGTGATTTAACAAACTAGCTATACTTAGTTATGGCGATTTAAACAGATTTGTTATAGTTAATTATGGTGATTTAAACATATATTTTTATATTTGATTATGATGATTTAAACAGATTTGCTATATTTAATTATGTTGATTTCATTATTGTGATTTAAACCGATTTCACTATATTTAATTATGGTGATTTAATTATGGTGATATGAACAGATTTTGCTATATTATCAAAATAGATATAGTAATAACATCTTAAGGTACACTGTGATCAGCGATTAAAAGATCATTTTATGTTTTGGATTTTGACACAAAAACACCGTGTCTTTAATGAACAGGGCCGAATTGAAACATTATTACAAGGGTTCAACACCGTATGTGGGCAAAATAGTGTAGGCTTCAATTAAACTATCTTACTACCAACACAAACTGTGGATATTTTAAATAGTACAATAAATTTGGACATACGCCATTTATATATAACTCTCCATTGTAAGGATTTCTTAGATTTTCGTAATTACTTGTTTGATTATGGGAAGTCGGTGTTGGGGACATAGTCCTCAGCCCGATTAATTATCCAATTGCTAGGGGCAATCGTCACAGAATGTAGTGTTGACGAGATTTCATGATGGCATGGTTTAATGTTGTAGTTAGTTCAGGCCAGAGCTGCACTGGTGGGCATGTAGCCAAGTAGTTCTTAAGAAAATCTAATTGTGCGGATTGATTATGTGACTGTAGAGTTACAGGCGAAATGAGGCTTAAAATCACGATTTTACTGAGCTATGGTAGCGTAGGGAAAGTAGTTTCCTGTATGTGTTGCTTGAGTTGAATATTTTCATGGCGAGAAATACTAGCGCTACTTTACAGAAATGTAATAATGAGAAACCATGCATTTGTGAGGTTGCCATGCAATTGTGAAGTTGTGTTGTAAATTTGTAGGTGTGGTATTTGCGGTCATGCATTGATTAGAAAAAAATTATTTATAGTCTGGAAGCCTTGGAATTTCCAGTTTACAAAAGTAGTTGTAGAGAAGCCCTTGAAAATTAAGGGAAACAAGTGACTTCTAGCAGGATTCATGTTAGAGCTAGCGTTGAATTCGCTCGCTTTGGTTTATTAAACTAGTTAGCATCAGTTATAACGACTGAAACACAAACACCAACATCGATTAATCGAATATCTGCTTTTTAATTAATAATAGAAAATTTCGTAATTTCCTTGTCGAACTAAAAAAATCAAATCTTGAAATTGTTTTGAAACACACGGAACATTTCATCAGTAAATTATTCTTTGTGGAGAACAGATGCTTTAATTTACATTGACATTCCTATAGGATATTTACCGGTTGTGAGTAGATATATGGAAATATTTCAGGGGTGAAGTGGAAACATCGCAAAACGACAGTTTCCGTGATTCATGTAGAAAGCTGATTATTAAAAGATACTAACTGAGGTATGCATTTTGCTCTTTGGAGTTTGTGTTCAGGCATTTCTTGATATCGCCTCATTGACTGCAGTCATATACACCAGAGGCTCTACGGTTGACACATTTTAAGATTTGTATATCATGATGGGGAGGAAGGGGAGGAGAGTGAGAAGAAAAGAACAGAAAAAAAATGAAATAGGTCTAAATATTGAAGTACCGGTTTGAATAAGATGTGTAATGGCTGATACATTTCTTAAGTTTGCAAAAATAGTTACCAAACTGATGTCGCCACTGTAGAGGTAAAAGTGGTATCTTCACTGGGGCGATCTTATTTTTCCTGCTGATATATTTCAATATTTCATTATGAAATATATAATAAAGTAAACAACGCAATGTCTGGTAAGGGAAAGAACTTTTGAAAATAAAAAATATACTGAAACCTATCAACATAATTAAATGGAAATCTTTAAAACAAATATATTATTATCATTATTATTATTATTATTATTATTATTATTTCTGCTTCTGTTCCTTCAAGAACAACTGCTACTACTACTAATACTGCTACCGCTGTTGCTAGTTTTCTTCATGTTGATTACTATTATAACTACGACCTTGACCTCTACTATTATTCGGTCTTCTGCTACTACTACTACTACTATAACTACCACTACTAATACTACTGATACCATACTACTACTAGTACTATTACTACCATTACTACTACTATTGCTACTACTTCTACTGCGAAGCCGACGACGCCGACAACCATTTTTTAAATTTACTACTACTATTTCTCCGGAGGCCGCATCAGTTGAAGAAAGTAATATATATATTTCCGTGTCAGAATACTTCAAATAAGTAAAATTGTCCTTTGATTTTATTTGATTAGCTCAAAATACGTAGCTAATATAGCAGTTTCTTCATTTCAGTTCTAGTGTCGGTCCTTGTGGGTATACTCATTGCCCTGCCCGTCTCAATGATGTCTGTAGGTAAGCATGCCATCGTATTGCCTCTTTACCTCTTCTTAGTTCCAGTTTCGGTGTTTGTGGGCATATTTATTGCCCTGCAAGTCTCAAGAATGTTTATGGGTAGGTATGCCATTTATTAAACACTTCACACAGATTGCCAGTAATTGCTACCTGTCAATATCCAGAATTACTGACTGTATCTGAGCACAACAATGTACCGATTCCTCATTTGGTAAATACGATCCTGCATTTGGGGTAAAGTAGCGTGTATTACTGCTCTGTGTTGCGGTTCCAATCATTTAATGACAAACGTTCAACATGTTAAAATAAACCCTTGAAATATATTTTTGTTCCAGTTATATTAGCATGGCATGATGATTAACTTCTTTGTTTTTAGTGTATAGTACGAAGGTTAATGACGGAGTATTACAAACTATTAAACCTTCGTTCATGTGACGTAGATTGCCCTCGCAAATTGGGGTGGGGGTGGGAGTAGTAAATCATGGCACTTGAGGTGATTACTGGGTCCAATGTTAAGGGGTGGGGTGGGGTGGGGTAAATTTAATTCGGCTTAGGGACAAGTTAACTTATGTGCCATTTTGAAAGGTATGTTTGTAACTGTAGCATTAGGTGACTGCATTTGAACAGAAATGCTGTATGACGTCAGGTAAGTCTGTTTTGTAACAGTGTTGCTTGTATTTGGAGGAGAAATAAGTTGAGTTACCCTGTAAATGAAATCGTTAGTTTCTTGTTTGCTTGATAAAAATAGGGACATAAAAGTACCCTGAAGCTGTATATCTTAAGGTCCTAAACGATGACGGTTGTCTGTACTGATGACGGTTGTCTGTACTGATGGCATAACCTCTAACATTTTAAGAGCATCATGTGTAGGGCTCTTTTTTTGCCTATAACAATAAATGTTTTGTTAAAAATACACTAAGACTCACATTACGTTGTTACTTACCATGTGCTATGTAGAAGAAGGAGGTAAAATAGAATTTAAATTCCTTCTAAATAACACTAATTACCGTAAAACTCTGTTTCCATCTATAATGACCTAACCTATTACCGTAAACTCTGTTTCCATCTATTATGACATAACCTATTATCGTAAACTCTGTTTCCATCTATAATGACCTAACCTATTACTTTAAATAAAACTACCATTCCATTCTCGTCTATTATGAAAACCTAACTCTACCCAAATCTTTGCTTCCTGGTATAATGTCCATACACTCTGAAGATAAATGTGGTATCCAGTTGTTTAAAACAAGTAAGCTAAAGCATATGTGTGTATGTGTGTGCGTGTACGTGTTTGTGTGGAACACAGACATAACGAAAAAGAGAGTAAAAGAAAAGATATGTACTATCCAAACTCCAGTTTTCTTCTATCAACTCCCAGACCCCTTATAAAGTTAAAATCTAAACCCATTCTGTAAAATCCCTATCCTTCTCATACCCTCCTTATTAAAAATAAAACTATCATCATCATAATTTTTACTTACCAATATCCAGTTATCTACTATCCACCACGTAGTTATCTAATATCCAACATCCATTTATCTACTATCTACCAACGAATCATTTATTATCCACCATCTAGTTATCTAATATCCAACACCCAATTATCTACTATCCATCAACCAATAATCAATCTGATTAAAATCAGATCTCCGCTGTTACACATGAAGATCTGACAGCGACCGTTAATAGGCCATGTTCTGGTTACGTATGTTATTACCATAATCGCTAATTTTATCAACCAATCAGATGAAGTCTAATATCTTCGTGTTTGGAGACGAAGCACTTTGGATGAAGAACATGAATGTGTACCGAGCGATTATATTCACTTTCAGATTCTTGAAAGCTGCATTTCCATTAGCTAATTCAAAGGTCACCAGAACGTAAACCTTCAGCGGTTGTCGTCAGATCTTCACGTAGGAAAGCGGAGATCAGATTTTAATCAGATTGAACCAATTATATAATATCTACTAACCCTTTGTCTACCTTCAGCATCTAGCTATATACTGTCCATAAGCCAACTGTATACTATGAGCATGAAGCTATATAATTTACTGACTGCTCCGGTGGCCTAGTGGTTAGAGCGTCTGCCTCGGGTGCGGGAGGTCTTGAGTTCGAACCCCGACCAAGCCATACCAGAAACTTCTAAAAATGGTACTAGCAGCTGCCTCGCTTGGCATTCAGCATTAAGAGGTTAGTGTTAGGACTGGTCGGCCTGGTGTCAGGATAATGTGACTGGGTAGGACATGATGCTACATGTCTGCGACATGACGACCAAGTGCTAGACATCACTATAAACTGTCACACTGCAGACATCGTAGCGATATGAATGTAAATTTTGTAAAGCTACGTTAAAAATCAAAGTGACAAACACATCTACTATCTATTAGCCAACTGTATACTATCGGCATCGAGTCATCTACTATCTATTAAACAACTGTATACTAGCGGCATCTATCTAGAATCCATTAACCAACTGACTATTATCAGCATCTAGCTATCTACTATCTATTAGCCAGGTAACTGCTATTCATCACCTAATTAACTACCATTGACGCAAAGGTATCTACTATCATGCCCCGTCTGAGGTACTATCCACAAACCAAAAATCTATTATCCAGCACCCAGTAATCCATTATCCACCACACAGCTATCTACTACCAACGCTGCATTATATGCTATCTATAATCAACTTATTTACTATTTACAAACCAAATATCTACTACGTAGTACCCGATTATCCAGTATCCATCAGCCAGTTGTCTAAAACCAACACCAAAATATATACTATCAAGAACCAGGTTAGTTACTATCAACAAAGTATCTACTATCCAGTACCAAATAATCTACTAGCCACCAACCAGTTATCTAGTACCAAAACCGCAGGTACCTACTACCAAAGAACGAAGCACATACTATAAACACAAAGTTATACAATATCCAGCCCCCATGTTCCATCATCCAAAAACCAATTTTCTATAATCCGGTAGACAGATATTTACTATCCACCAACCATTTATATATTACCGACTGTCTTAAGATTCCATTTATAAAGCTAAAATATCTACGACTTTCAATAATATCCCCAACCTCCTATTAAAAACCCACCATCTTTCTCACATTCTTTACATATCAACACCCACTGAACCCACACATTAAGATGTAAAAGAGGCACTATAAAATACAATTTAAATTCTTTATCAATAAAACTAATTTTAATATACCCCTTACCACGATATAATCCCTGTTATAAAGTCAAAAGCTCTGCTGCCATTTCTAATATCCCTACCCTCACCTATCCTCCTGTTTTAAAGCATGACACTAAACCATATGAACAGGGTAGGATTTAAAAATGGAATAAAACTGGTTAATCCCCAACCCCCATCTCCATATGTCCAGTACAATTCACATTGTAAATAAAGCAAGCACCAAACATCAAGCCTCTTTAATAATGACTCTTAGTTACCTTCTTGAATAATATTCCTAGCAAAATCTACTCTCATAATTTAAACAGAACTACTATCCCAGTGAGTGTATCTATTCTTGCTTCTATGTATGTTGAAAAATGTAGGTTTAGTTTCATCTAAATTACTTTGAAATAACAGGCAAGCACTTGTTTTGGATCTTAAATACGAATAAGATCTCTAACCATTCTGAGGCATTGGGTGTTTTAATATAAAAATCATAAAAGTCTTTAAGTGAATTCACAGTAATTCCAAAATAGTTAATTCTATGAATACTAAGTAATTCTAATGAATAATTGAAATAAATACATCCACTCATTTAATAACTCAACAAGACAAAATGAACGACTCTACTACATATGATTAAAATAGAAATACATAAGTTTCTCAACCATGCCACAGAGAAATCTAGCTATTTCGCTAACCTTACTTTTTTTTATCTCAGTCTGGGTGTGTCAGTCAGATTGTCTCAGTCATGCTGTACACGCGCTAGGTTCTACTTTTAGACAGAAGAAACCCTTGTTGCCTTCTGCCGTTCCTGGCGGAATTGTTATAAAATCAAACAACAGCAACAAGTATGTAGAAAAATGAAATTCACCCATTAAGCAAGTTAGGGTCTCTCTACCTTTCATAACACACGAGACAAAACATTTTAAGACAGACACACGCACAGAAAGAAGAACTATTTGGTATAATTCTAGAAACTATGGCTCGCTACATGCAGCATAATGAATTTTATCCTATCTGTAACTGTAAATGTTCAGGCCAGCGTCATTAAAAGTAGCTAAAAGTACCTAATTATTTATGAATACTTCACGTGAAACGAAATAGGTAATTTTAGCTAACACTGATGACACTGACTTGAAGATTTACTGATCTGCATATATGATAACATTCGAGATGCTGTGTGGAAGGAACAATAACAGAAAACACTGTTTTACACACATATACAATTCACCTCACTACAAAAATCCAAACTCCCAAGAGCTAATGCAAAGACGGTAACAACCAGAAATGTGTAATGTCAAACCACCGTTGTTCAAACTTTGTCAAACACCACCAAATAGCTTCAATTGAATCAAAGATTATAAACAAATAAAAATGTATGCACTTACCAATCCATGTGGTTCACTCATCATTCTACACGCTATTTCGCCAGAAGATTTTCAAGTAGCGTTTCATTGCACAAGTAATAGCAAGACTTGCTAATAACTCTGACGACGTTAGACATTACCTTACACATAATAACTCTGACGACGTTAGACATTACCCTACACACAATAAGTCTGACGACGTTAGACAAAGAGTTGAAACGATTCATCGATATATCAATGCGTCGATACTTTTGCTGGAACTATACACTCTTACGTGTAGGATCGCACAAAAGTAACAAAGAAAAGAGCGAAGCCAACAAACTTTGTAAATTTTAAAAGAATAATTTATTTCCCTAGAAAATAAGGTACAAATATGAAAAAGGACTTAGGTTTGTGAATCTAATCCAAATATTAATCCTAGAATTTAAAAATATAAGTCCTGTCACTAAAAGTTCTAAATGAATCAAAGTTCGAATCCCGATTAAGTTCCAAGATGGAAGGCGATGACGTCTTCTATATCCTGTTTTGTGCTGTTGTGTCAACAGTTCCTTGTTGAATTTTATGAATCAAGAATAATATTCCGGCTTTAGAATTCCGAATAATTTCCAATAAATGTCTTTGTCCACGAATTCTGATGAAGAAGAATATTTTCCAGGGTGAATAAATTATTTTAAATAAAAAATTCAACTTAAACTGGTCACAACACAAAATACCTTTGAGCTCCGAAGGTATGAAATACGACTGACTTGAATCACTATAAAACGCTAGTTTTAAACGCAACTTTAGATCACGTGACGGGGTCACGTGGTCACTTAGTTCGAATGGCGCAGTAAGACCATAGGCCAACTGACACGTACGCCATGGATGAATTTGATTTTACTGAACAAATCTTCCTATAACATTCAATAGTAATAAAAAACGTTGTTTACAACAGAGCTGACACGCAAGCCAAATATGATCCTGATTACGACCAATGATTTTCAATATGTTTACCAATTCTGAATCAAGGTCAGGAACTAGGTCAGCTAAAAATACAATGAAGCATAATGGTTCTTTACTAGAACTGAACTGAATTTTCCGAAAAAAATATTAAACCCAGTGAATAAAGTAATCATTACAATAACATGTAATGAAATAAAAAAAATAGAAGAGAATTTAAACCACACAAGTAATTAAATTACATATACGTAATAACACATACCGATACAAGAGAAGGAGAATTGATATAAAACGATAATTACCATATACAACTTATTGTAGTCTTCAGCAGTTATGAATAATTATTATTAGTTCGCCTTTTATTCTCTAAATATAGAATTCATCTGAAACGGCATTTGCAGTCCTAGACACTCATTTTTATTAGTAAAAACGAAAAAGACTGTTGAGAATACTCGCTCGCCGTCTGCAAAGTCGTAATCTGCCCCGACCCCTACTTCCATGCTAATTATCTTAATCCAGCAGCATGTTCAGCTTAAAGGATACATTCCAAATGTGTTCCACGTGCATAATGAATATCTTAAATTACTTTACTCATCATTTAATAACCAATTTTATGCGAAGTTTCTAAACTGAATTTGATCTTGTCTACTTTGGTCGATTTGAAAGCTACATTACCGGATCGGTGTGTCACACGGAGAAATATGTTACATTAAGATCTTATTGGTGGTTACTGCTTGTTCCGGTCGAGGCTAAATAATAACTACCAATTAGGAATTAGTGTAGCTTATTCCCTGCGTGACAGACAGGAAGTACTAGCAAAGCAACAGAGAAACTTCGCTCTGAAGTCATTGACATATAAAGTGCTTAAATAGAGATGCTGTCAGGGTGTGCGATTGAGTGAAAATATGTACGAACAGTGATGCGCAAGAACTCCAGCAAATTAGTTGAAAGTGACGCATATTAAAATGTGCTCGGCGAAGTATAAAATTTTTATTTAGCTGTTCTCGTCGCAACATGTTTTTCGGGTAGGCAACAGTTTACACATATGCGGTCTTCAAGCTTGACCAAAATGGTTGTTAAACTAAATTTGATTGGCACATTGTGCCCTGAAATAAGCGTTATGGCATAGTTTGAACCCTCCATGAAAGAAGTTTTCACACATGCGTATATAAAATAAAGGCCACCTAGAAAATCCAAAATGTCTGATTCCCGCCGTAGTTCATTATGTTTTCGTTCGCCAGATACTGTCTGGTGATAGTGCTGATGACAATAACTTTTGATGTTATGAAGTATATTGGATTATGGGAGCTGGGAAATTGTTAATGGAGATACCAGTGAGTGATTTTGAGCCCGGATATGGTGCTAAATACGAGTCAGATGTACATGTTGGATGGACAAAAAAAGAAAGCATGAAGAAAGGGCAGAATACTGAGCCTAATTAAAATACAAACAATTATAATTAGAATGCAATTTTTGTTTTCTTATTAATCAATTTTGCCGTGCGAATCATATACTACAAAACCATATATCAATTTCAGGGTTAATAAAAACTGAATAAATAAAGATGAAAAAAGGAAATTAAGAAGTAAAGCTATTTATTTGAATTCCTCTGTCTGCACAAGCAGACTATGGCATTGGCGGACTAAAAACCCTAATACAGCATCATGGAACAGATAAGAAATCTGGCATGGTAGTCAGTAAACTACTGATTCAAGACGTAAGTTTGTGTTAGTGAAAAAAATCCTATTTTGGAGCAAATGTATCCAAATGGTAACATCTGTGAGCTTTGGAAAATTCTAAATAACAGCCACAAAGATCAGTTTCCTAACATCTTCAAGCTGACAAAGTTAGCTATGCCTATGCCCTTTCAGAAGGAAGCACAAAAAATATTCATACACAGATAAGGAACAGAGTATGCTCAGAAATAATTAACAGATTAATGCCTATACAACCAGAGGTGACATCTTTTACGGACTTTTTCAGGAAAGCTCTAAATAAGTGGAGTATTGCAGTGTTAGGTAAATATTGAACCATGACTGTTTCCTCCTCCTCTTTCTTTTCTACTCTCCTCTTCTTTTTCGGTTACAAAGGGTAAATCCCCCTTAAGACAAAATCCTGGCAGCATCTCTCCTTAAACTGTACATGGGGAACAAATTTTGAATTTTTCTTTTTATGCAGAGATAATTAACCATTGAATGAAGGTGCTGATGGAACAAATAAAATTACCGCAGAATAAGCAAGGGGACAGATTTCAAACAGGTGACGTTTATCATCTTGTGTAAACTTTGTAAAAATATAGACTATTACTGGGTGTTGTCAATGGTTTTTCTTTTTCAATAACAAATACAAGTACCTGTGGCCACATGAGTTTTTGGATCTGCAGAAAATACAGTGTGATAGATTTTGTTGGTATTCATCTTCTTTCCCATGCCCAGATTTGTTCTAGATGAAATTTTCTTTGCACGAGGAAACAGCTTTATTTGTTCTGTTTTGAAGATAACATTGTAATGTCTTCCAAGTTTATGTTAGACATGAAATTGTTAATAAGATATTTTCAAAGCATTCATGCAGCGCAAAACAAAACGGCCAGGTGGTTAAAGTGAGTTACATGAAGTCACAATTAACTGGCCAAAAATGTTGAATAAAACTGTCAACCAAGAGTTTGTTTGAAAGTTTGTTTTCTTGACATAGATGAGAATTGCAAATAAATATATGATAACTATATCTCTCTCTGTAATCTGCATATTGGAAATACAAACAGTATGTCAACATACATAAAGGGGCACCACCTACCTTCCAAAGATGAAAGATCATCAAGTGCATATGTGTATCGATATGTATCGTATCGCAGTTTGTGTATCGTGAAACACATCGATACACGGCACAGGTGCATCATTTCACAGCTAGACATTACCGTACACACAATAACTCTGACGACATTAGACATTAACCTACACATAATAACAACGTTAAACATTATGCATTATGTCATCAGCTTAAGACTGCTGTTAAGATAAATAAACTTTTTTGCCCCTATCTTTATCAAGCAAAAAATCTAACTAATGACTTTCATTTAGAGGATAAACTCTGTGTGTATGTAGCTTGTTTGTACTAAAATGATAATTATAATTATATATATATATATATATATATATATATATATATATATATATATATATATATATATATATATATATATATATATATATATATATATATATATATATAGAGAGAGAGAGAGAGAGAGAGAGAGAGAGAGACAGAGACAGAGACAGAGAGACAGACAGAGAGAGAGAGAGAGAGACAGAGAGACAGAGAGACAGAGACAGAGACAGAGAGACAGACAGAGAGAGACAGACAGACAGACAGAGACAGACAGAGAGACAGAGAGAGAGATGCAGACAGACAGACAGAGGACGTTAGGTACGTAGGGAGATAAACAGTTTTGTTAAGATAAGCAAAAAGGCAGTCAAAATCGAGTGAGATGGATTAAAGGAAATGATGGTTATATGACACTTATTTGATATTTCGAACCTCAATTCAATAACTAACGGTAACGATTAAACCTTAGTAGGTGTAAAACATTACTTACCATATCGAACATACCGATTAATTGATTGATCCATCGGACAGTCAATCGACCGAAGAATTGATCGATTGTGCGATTTATCAATTGATCGATCGATCGATTAAATGATGGATTCATTGGTTGGTCGTTTGAGTGTTTGATTGATCCAAAGATTGATTGGTGTTTAGGAAAATATCAACAGATGAATTATCTTAAACTGATTGTCTGTCTAATCAATGGATTAATATATTTATCAATGATTTTCTTGCTTGTTTGATGGATTGATTGATCGATCGATCAATAGATCGATCGATTTATTGATTGGTTTTCAAGTGGATACCAACAAATGAATTGTGATATTGTAGTAAAGTGTTGTCCAGAGGTACGCTACGGACTTGGCTTGATCTAATCAAGATAGGAGTTGGTAGCGAGTCTGGTACGCTACCCACTCAGCCACCACCGTTTCTCCTTGTTGGAATGGGCGTCATTTTAGCGAGCATAAAATACAGAATTCAGTATTGTATTTTTTTACTTCCATCGGATGTTTTAATCTAATGTCTTTCACTTGTGAAATTTATTATGATGTGGTGATGTAACTCATACGCTAATATTTTATTATGTTTCATATAGAAATATTGAACTATATTAATGTGAGACAAATTATATCGCCACAGTGGCAATACTACCTTTCTCGCCACAGTGGCGATATCACTTTTATCTCCACAGTGAAAATACTTTTATCTAATTTCTTTTACCATTTAAGAAGTATATTATGTCCTTTGGTATATTATTCAGACATCTATTTCCACATTTAGGTCTATTTTATTTTTTCTCTTTGCCTTCTCTCTCGGATCGCTTAGACGGTCGAAGTGGTTATTGCGTCTCCCTCGGATGCTGGAGGTGGCGGGTTCAGAACCCGGCCGAGTCATACCAAAGACATTTTAAATTGGTACTAACAGCTGCCTCGCTAGGCGCTCAGCATGATGAGATTAGTGTTAGGACTGGTCGGCCTGGTGTCAGGATAATGCGACTGGATGGGACATGATGTTACATATCTGCGGCACGATACCCCAGTACTGGACATCACAATAAACTGCCACACCGCAGACATCGTAGCGATATGACTGAAAAATTGTTAGAGCTACGTTAAAGATCCAAATCACACACACACACACACACACACACACACACACACACACCCTCTCTCTCTCTCTCTCTCTCTCTCTCTCTCAGGAGGAATATGTCTCAAAATGCGTCAAGTTTGCTAAAAGTCTAGTGTACTTTTATGTAATCCGTGAGAAGGCGCCAAGTATGCTTACCCCCCCCCCCCCAAACACACACAAAAGCAGGCTTCAAATATTAACGTTTCTGGATAATTAGTTTTCTACCTGAATAACGCAGATTGTCAGTTGGAGAACTTTCACGGCTTGTTGTTATTCGATATTCTGTGTCAGCCACTCAGCATCGTATATCCGTTACATTAACAAGAAATGGTGCATGTTTTTTAAGAAAACATTATCGATTAAATATAGTAATAACACTGATGTAATGTCATCTTTTACTGTCATCACAATCATACTCATGTTTGAGAAAAGGCTGCATGCTTGCCAATACAAAAATTCACGCCTGAATGCAAATATAAAACCCTAAACCAAATAGAAATCAATAACCTCACAATTAAAGTCACATTATTCAAAATATGTTGTTTAATGATGTTTCTGCTGTTTAATTATGTTACTGTCTTGTTTAATTATATTACTGTTTTTTAATTATGTTACTATGTTGTTTAATGATGTTATTGCTGTTTAATTATGTTACTCCGTTGTTTAACGATGTTACTGTTGTTTAATTATGCTGATATCTGTTGACGGTCCTGTCATGCCTATACAGCATCCCCACTCAAGCAATGTTGATTATATCGATTCTCGAAGGAAATGTGTTTAAAAAATTCAAAATCTCTTTATTTTCGTAGGAAAGCATTAATCTGACAATATGCAATATTAATCGTTATATGTACAATCTAAATTGATTAAAGTCGCAGTTCTAAAATTATTTAAAACTTTTTGTAACTTCGTTAATCGCAATGGAGAAATTTCCACGCAAATGAAGGTTTCTGCCCTTAAAACTACATAATCAAAAGAAAATGTACGTAGTTAGAGTAGATATCTGGGAATGTCACTCACTCGTTGCGTCACTCATGACAATACAATGCTTCTACCTCGCTCCTCAAATATTTCCTTAAATGTACTCAAAAAGATCATATATTCTCTATATAATCGTAGTCAATGGTGTTATCTCCTTTTTCTATTTTGGTCACGTTTAAGTTTGCATTTCACGGTCACGATACACGAATGAATACAGTGCAAAGAGAGAGGAAAACCATTATATAATACAAAACTTATGTATTTTTAGTTCAAAATTACAAGTTCTTAAAGCTTGTAATTGGTAACAAAATCATTACAATACTGGCATGATGGCACCGATTAGTACAATTAAACGTACAAATCAGAGTATCGCTAAAATAAGAACACTCTTTAATAAAACTATATTGGAACATCCATTTTAACATGCTGAATCTATTTATGGCTTATGCCCTTGAGATTTGTATTTCATCAAAAGGGAATGAATGTCTCGAATGTTCTTAATTTAAATCTAACATGCAAGGATGGGTTGAAATTTATCACTGATTAAAATATTGCCGATCAAATGTCTTATCCTGCGATATTATTTTAAGACGTGTTGGTAAGACATGGATTAGATAACTTCCAAAATCAGGGTCCCGTTTCACCTAGTGAAGTCTTTAAGTGAAGTCCAGATCTGAGATATTGGCTTTGTCAATTTTCGCAGACATAGCGTGTAGACAGATAACTGAATTTGGGTCCTAATTTGAAATCCAGACATAAATACTGTTATTGAAACACAGACCTGTTCTGATAAAACGTCTGAGCTTAAGTTTTTGATTGATATTTTGTGCCACCTGATGACAAAGAAGGTTTCTTTTGTAACACCACAATGTCAAACTCAAACTTAATGATTTATAATATACCGGTCTGCATGCTTTTCTTACTTCAGTCGGTATTATTTGAAATATATTTGTAGTTTACGCTAGACATAAAAGATGGCAGCTGGAAATGCTGATAATAAATACCAGAATAGGAAGGACGAACGGAAACAAACAGACGATTGCAAAAGACTACAAAAAAGCATAATGTTTTGTCAAATAATCTAGACAGGGTTAATAAGACCAATGAAGAAATAATATAACACTGGACCTCACAGATAAAACTAATACGAAATCTGTGTAATTTATCTGGCCACCCTAGTCCTCCATCGTCACTTTATCTCTTCTTCTCCTTTTATGGAAGAGGTGAAAGAAAGAAAAGAGATGATAATGGACAGACAAGAAGGAGCAGCATCCTCTTCACACATTATTATTATTATTATTATTATTATTATTATTATTATTGTTGTTCTTTTTTATTACAGGTGTAAAGTACCTGGATGACTGCCCGAAAGAGCCGAGAATTCCCGTTTATCTTCTTGTTGGCGGTTGTTTTGGTGCCATTAAATTACTGGCTTCATTATGGCGTAATATTCAATACAGAAAATTTGAACACATGGACTATTTTGATAATTCAGACAGCGATGGCGTCCATTCTTCAAGGACTTTTCAAACATTTGATGTCTTGTTGTCAATATTTATTACAGCATGGCAAATATTCGGGACGTACTTGATTTTTAGAATCTGGACACCGCACTATATTCAGTTACTTCACGAACCGAATAACTGGTGTGATCGCACCGTGTATTTGTTTGCTTTATATCAGAATATCATATGCTATGGGCTGTTTTTTTTAGTAACTTTGGTGCTTTGCTGTCTTACTGCTTGTTTCAGGTGCATTCGTATGTTTTGACATGACCATTGTATGTTGCTTGGGAAAATTTCATTATAGGGAACGGGCCTTTAAATCCTCTTATGCTAACCCACTCATGTATTCATTGCAAAATATTGGATAGATGTACGGATATATTACACACTTCCTAATCATGGACTAGAGTGGTCGCCTTAACAGCATGTTTCATATTGTCATGAGGCTGTCGAAATTGTTCATTATTTTGATAATGGTATATGACAACACTTATGTCCAAACGAACTGTATGTAGGCATTGACTGAAAACATTCCCTGGAAGTGTCAGATATCGTCTAATGCCATTATTATTATTATTATTATTATTATTATTATTATTATTATTTGTTCACAGAGAGTTATCTCTTTTACCCCATCTATGTTCTCAAAAAACTTCAAATACTAAAGGTAGGTCGTACTTTAGACTGATATGTGCAAACAGGTCGAGGAATTCGGAACGCTTCGCTTGTGCTTCGTATGTTCTGTACAAGTCAACTCAGCAACTTTAATTACTCTACTTTCCCGTTTTAATTTTAGTTTCAAGGTAAATAGAACTGGATTGGTCTAAATTTCACGAATGACATCTGAAGCAGAAGGACAGTGGTAATTACAGAAACAGGTACGGCAATAATAGACATAACAGAACGTGGAATCCAATTCCAGCAACGTCAAGCGTGACTACTCCCTTAAAAATGGCGTTGTACAATACTTTCTCGTTATTCCTTCATGGATATAAGCTTCTAAAATCGAAACTGACACCGGAGAAGTCAAGATAAACAGAGAGGTAAAGGGTAATTATTGCATTTATTACGGCTACGAACGCGGGACAACAATCATGATGCTGCCGTTTTCCTTTTATTATCGAAGTATGTACGTATTACGTTGTTCTACACAACATGGCATTGTCAGAGTCAAAGATGTAAGGTACCGGCATAAAAAACTTTGCCTGACCATTTTGCTTCAGTAATGCAGATTTTTGTTTCTAACACGCAGGAACAAAAAACTGTCACTTGTTCATTGTTAAGTAAAGTTTGTTGGCTCGCTTCGGAGTATAAGATGCTTATGTACGAAATATAGTTATGATAGTTTTTCGGCTCTTTGATGTTGATTAAAGAATGTACCTGCGAACGTGAACGGGCGATAACTTGAAATAAATGTAATCCTATTTGGTTTAGTGTAACATGATGTGCATGTCTCTGATAGCGGTGTTAAGAGATTTTCTTTGATGTAACCAAATTAATATCCATGATTAAATTTTATTTTTTTCACAAATATTTTGAAGTTAAAGTCATACACTTAAAAGAATCGTAGCCTTTTCCACACACACACACACACTCACAGAAACACAAGCACACACACAGAAACACAAGCACACATGCACAGACTCATATAACTTCCACATCTCCATTGGGACTCCTTAAAATTAGGTTGATCCGTGACGCAGTTTAGTAATATTTTCATAACTGTTTCTAAGCAACTGGAAAGATACGTTTTCGAGCATTGTACAACTCACATAGGTCATGTACTCGCTCTGAGTCATTTTTTTTTTTGTTTTTTTTTTTGCAGCTATAGGTGTCATTTTGGAGAATTTGCTTATACATACATTTATTCAATTTATTTCGCTCCTTGTCATTCAAAATTCCATTGAATATTACTGTATAAATTCCTCGTGAAATGCTTAACGGCATATTCACAGATAACGTACATCGACATTTTTGATCGCAGTCACAGAAGCTGGTGATCCGGTTTAAACCGGTTTCTGTCACGCGCTATGATGTAACGGGGAAAGCGCCTGTTTTTGGGAAGTTTTACTGCGACAATGTCGTCATTAATAAACACAGCCTGAGAAAACAATGGCAGGGAAAGGCACACAAGTCCAGTAAATTGGAGGTAATTATATAACTCCATATATATCTTACGTATATATCGTTGTGTCTTATATTTCAATTTGTACATAATACCTATTTTTCCCTACATATATCTTCCTTCATACACGTAAATTACAATAGAAACATGGCTGTAAATTAAGATTTATTTTAGTTAAATTTTATATTATGCTAAAATAAACTTTTGAAGAAATGTCATATGAACAAGGTAAAAAGAAAACTTACTTACAAAAAAATGTATGTGACTCCTTCATAACACCCATACAGGAGATGAATGAAAATGAGCTCGGTTTCTTGTTTAGGAAACTGTGCATTGATTTCCCTCTGGAATATTAATAGTTCAATCCCATAACAACATTATTTATCCAGTCTAATGCCGAACTGCCATTTTCATCTGGAAATGTTTGTTATAACTATTATTGTGAAGATCATTTAGAAGTCATGATAGAATAAACTTTGTTAGATTGGATCACGATTAAATTTACACTAAAATTAATTTTTAAATTTATATCAGTAAATGCGCTTGCATGACCCGTGTGACCTTTAATATAAGTGGAAGCAGCGATGACTTCCTTTCTGGCGTATCCAAAAAATCATTTTAGTTATTTAAGTTTTATCGTATTAACTTTAATTACTGTATTAGGTGTTCCGTGTGGCTTTCTTTAAGTGGTGGAAACAATATAAACATGGAGGACTACACATCCTGGATGTGCTACTGCCCGTATCTTTAATCTAGCGTTTAAGAGCATTACATTAGACGAGTAACTCATCTTTATATATATATATATATATATATGAAAGCGCATACAGCAAGTTACAGGACGAATAACCGTTATTTTTGTAAAGAAATTAATATATATCTAATATTTTATCTGTGAGGGTGGATTCAGTATTAGGATCATTAGAAGTAAACATATTTATTTGGTTCTTGGTTATTGGAATTCCCCCATAAAAGTACCTAGCCTACATGATGTTTACCACATTCTATATTATATTTAGTAACAGGATCTTCTAGAATGGAAATTTCCATTAAGTTTTGTTTTCGAAAATGCTAACTGTGACCTAGGACAGGTAGAGTGCTTTGTTTACCTAGAGAGTATTCATTCGTGCTGTAAGATCTTGAAGCAAAATCATTTGCTGCCTTCAGTATTTGATTTTGGCTATAATTATTAATTCAAATTATTATTATCTGGAATTACAAAGGGCTCAGCAATATTCCTGGACTGAGGCATTAACTGGGAATTATAATGGATTCAGACAAAGACATCTTGGATTATATTATTGTGATTCATTAAAAGACTGATGTTTAATTACCACGTAACACGCCAATATTAGGCATACCAACACCTTCAGCACAGGATCATATTTCGTACACCACTTGAATTTAATTAGAACTGTTTTCATTAGGAATGTTGTTAATTATTTTATATTTGGGATGGAATTCGTAATGCTCTAGGTTGTTATTAATTTTCACTTTGTTTTCTAGGAAAATAAATTATTTATTGAATTTTACAAAACTTGTTGGTATTCGCTCCTTTCTATTAAGTAATTTTAGAGCATAGAGTAGTAATAGAAAATTGATGAGGAGTTGCGTTCCGGGACAAATGTCATTAAAATATTTCAGAAACTTTGCTTTTGAAATTCATTTTATTTCAGCGTTTTCTAATTTTCTAAGTCCAAAGTATTTATTTTTAAATATTAGAGAAATCAGTTGTGAAAGCAACAAGCCTTCACAATGTAATCTTAAGTGGAGAATTTTATTTTAAATCCTATCCAGGCAAGGTTAGAGTCCTTGAACAAATATGAATTACTCCAGCTTGCCAGACAATATGTTTCACTGAGGTGAGGACTTTTTTTTAACAAAGCAAGATATAAAAAATATGTTGGGCCAATATTTGGTTGAAAATAATTTTCTGGATAAAAATTCTTTGAGTTTGATTAGTAAGTCTCCATCTGGATCTAACTTACAAGTTATATAATTTTTAAAAAAAGTACAAGAATGAAATTGAGTTAAGAAAGCTTCAGTTTCAGAAAGAGAAAGATGAGAGACAAATGCAGTTGCTAAAATATAAAGAGGAGAAACAAATGCAATTGGAGAAAGAGTAAAGGAAGGACAGAATGCAAATGAAATTGTAAGAATGGAGAGAGAGAGAGAGAGAGAGAGAGAGAGAGAGAGAGAGAGAGAGAGAGAGAGAGAGAGAGAGAGAGAAATGCAGCAACAGAAAGACGAAAGAGAATTGCAAATGCAGAAAGAGGATAGAGATAGAGAAAGAGATAGAAAAGGTAAAAAAATGATAATGCCAATGCCAATGCAAAAATAAAACGAAATGTGAGAAACACAGAAAGAAAGAAAAGGAAGAAAGGGAATTACAAACTAGATTTAAAAAAAAATAGAAATGACTCCCGCACTTTACACACAAATCGTGCTTTTGATGTTACCAAAACATTAGGCTAGTACCCACTTTAAAACCAAGAGAAGTAGATATATATTTTCCTCAATGAAACAAATGCTGAAAATTTGAGTTGACCAAAGGAACACTTGGCTCTATTATAACAAATTGTACTGACTGACCAAACTTATGTCAAATTTGCATTGGAAAAAGAAGGACAATCTGATAGGTGATGCCCCTCTAAAAAGGTTGATAACGACCTTAGCTTACAAGAGTCAATGATATTATCAAGATCTAGTTTGACGACGAAACGCTGAAAACTTTGGAAGAAACTGCGTGAGCAACTGATGATTATTCCTTGACTCACAAATGTTTTGTCATTAAGTCTTCTACTCAGCAGTTAATTGGAAAAAAAGAAACATTTCAGCCTAATACAAACACTTCTAACATTCAAACGGGCACTGCTTTTAGCAATCGAATTTCTTATAAGATTGATCAGAAATCCTTTTCTCTTCCTACGTCCACCTATTGCAAGACGAAAGGGCACGTTATTTCTGATAGCTGTTGATAGAAAGCAAAGAAACTGAGTCACGACAGACCTATTCCAAATGCTTTTATTTCTAAGAGGTCAAGGTCACTGTCCTGTACAGAGAGTAATACATTTGTTGGGCCAAAAAAGATCGGTCTTGTTTTATTATGGAGAATAATGATTCATTCATGTCGAAAGGTTCTAAATCACTCATCGGCGATGCCTTCCAATCCTTTCTCTATTAAGGAACATAAGAGTTTCTCAGAGTCAGTATCAGCTACTTTGTCTTTTTCTGAGAAGTCTTCTTCTAATGAAAGTGTTCTGGTTTAGGATGTACAGTGTGGCTTTGTTAATAAAAACTCAGGCCCTGTGACATTCGGAATAGTAATATCTTTACCTATCAAGGGTATTCATTTATTACTAGACGATGATCTAGTTGGAGATAATTTTGTGGTTAATCCACTTGTAACTGACAAGCCTTGTTTGGATCAGAAAGTCGATCCTATTGAATCAGAAATCCCTGATTTATACACAACTTGTGCAGTTAGTAGAGGTATGGCAAAGAAAGCTATCGAGAATTATGTTGATCAAGACAGTATTCCTTTAGCAGACACATGTATTGGTCAGGTTTTTGAAGAAGTCACATTTGCTCCTCGTTTGGATCAATCAAAAGGTATCGATCAATGTGTTCCCCGTTTGCTACTTATTCTCTATATTTTATACAGGGTGACAAACGACAATCACTCATCGTCGAACAGGGAAAAGATCAAGAGATCTCCTGTTTGTTTCAGAGGGCTATTGATTATTTTGTTAAACATTGGATCCTGATAAGATAATGGAGACCAAATAATGTTCCGCTGGTGACGAGTGGTAAGTGAGTTATCAAATTGTTGTTCCTTCATCGTATAGACAGGATATTGTTAGTTTTTCCAGCAAGTTATGCTTGAAATAGGCATTCAGCAATTCAAGGCATCTACCTATCACCCTGAAGGCCAAGGGTCTTTAGACAGATAACTTTGAATCATATGAAACGGTCATATTACTTTGATGCAACTAAATATGGGGACGAAGGTATTCGCCAATATTATCTTTTTAAATTATTCTTGAAAATTCCACTCACGGAAAGAGCAAAGGAAATTTCAGCATTCGTAACTTCAGATGGAATTTCTCAATGCAAAGTGATGCCATTTACTATGAAAAGTTCGGCTTCAACTTTCCAGCATTTATTGAACATGCTTTCATCTGGTCTAGATAACTGTGACGCTTACATCGATGTTGTCATCCTCTAAAATGACACCTGGAAGATCACTTGGAAACCATTCGGAAGTCTATAATAGACTAAGCAATTAAACGTTGACATTTATTTTTAGTAAAAGTGAGTTTTACCGTGCTTGGGTTAAATTTTTATGACATATTGTGGAACACGGTCAAGTAAAACCCATGGAAAATAAGTCAAGTCTATTTCTGAATTCCCCGTGCCTATCAGTAAAAAGTAACTGAAATGATTTTAGAAATGGCTGGATATTATCGGAAAATTTGGCTCAGACGTTTCCTTAATTGCTGAATGTCTCGGAAATTCTATGATCGATTCATTGATGCAAATTTGACAATTACTTTGAGTAAAAATGAATTTTATCGTGCCAGTGTTATATTTTTAGGACAAATTGTGGAAGACGGTCAGGTTAAACCTATAAATGTTAAGGTCGAAACTATATCTGAATTCCATGTGCCTATCAGTGAAGGGATTAATGCGATTTTTGGATATGGCTGGATATTATCGGAAATCATTTCTTGTACAACGTGCTAGACCACTGACCAGTTTGGTGAACAAGAGAATCAAGTCGCATTGGTCTGAAAATATCAGGAGGCTTTTGATAAATCAAAGGCCATCCTTACGAGTACACCAGTTCTTTCAGGTCCAAATTTCAGCAAATGATTTTAAATTTATGTTGATGCAAGTGATATAGCAGTTGGTAGAATATTGATTCAAGAAGACAAATACGGTATTGATGATCCAGTGTGCTATTTGTTTACTTAAACGCTAAACAATGACCAGAGAAGCTATTTCATAACTGAGAACGAATGTTTGGCTTTGATTTTGGCTTACAATACTGTGAAGTATATAATAGTTCAGGCCCTTCTCTGATTATTGCATTCAGTGATCACAATCCCATTACTTACATTAACAACATGATAAACAGAAATCAGATATTGTTAAGGGGACGTTTGATGTTGCGGAATACAATATTGACATCAGGCAAATGAAGGGAAACGATAATCTAATTCCATTTGCACTATAAAGTGCATAGAAGTACTATATTGTTTAATTTTGTTTATATCTTGTGGCATTCATAAGACATTTACGTGAGTTTTATAGTATCCTATGTATATTTGATTAAATTGTGAAACAATGGTTTGCTGTACAAGTCTTTTTTTTTTATGAGCGGCAGTATTATGTTTATTCAATTTGTGTTCTGTGTTTACTTGTTTTGTTCATAATTATATATTCGCTTAATTCAGGAATACTCATTTGTATGTCTTAATATCACTCTCATTCTAGTTTTAGTTGTATTCAGTTGAGAGCATTTAATTCATTTATTTAAACCATTCATTGGAATTAGAAAATGGTAATTGATATTTCTTGGACTATATCACTGTTTTGCGATTACTGTGAATTCATTCAATGAGATTTTGGATTATATCATCTTGATACATCAAGACTGTTAACGCATTGCCACATTCCAGGCTATTGGTACATCAGCACATTCAAAAATTTAAGATCACCACTGGAAATCATTGGGAATACTCTATATCTTGGAGTTGTGAGAGAACGTTTAGGACTCTTTGTGATTTAGGAAAGCGAATTATTTGTTGACGCTTATAAAACGGTATGGTTTTCACTCTTTTCTGTTACTTAGTTTAAGAGCATAGAGTCGTAACAGTAAATAAACATTAAAGTGAACAGGGACATCAGAATGGTAAAGACAAGAGTGGCAATGAACGGTAGAGTATAAGCAAACTGTCTGTTATCCAGACAGCACTAAATTTCGTTGGGAATTTAACATGGGTGGGATACTTTTGCGACAAGGGAATTTAATATAGGGATGTATAGCGATAATGTATTGGGACTGTCTAGCGACAAGAGGAATTGGAGCAGGGTGACGTCACGATACTGGACACTGGGGAAACAATGGCAACAATGTTGAAAGAGGCTGACCAAAATCGGGTTGAACAGTGTTGCAAGTGGTTGACCTGAATACGCACTACTCTAGGGCCAAGGGACAAATAGAGACATAGACATAGATACGTGGCTTGAGACAGGGTTAGAGAAAGGTTAGAGGCACAGAGACATAGACATACATAGATTTATGTACATAAATCTATCCAAGAAAATATCGACTACATATTTTTGAGGCAAGAGAGATTAGGCATCTTTTCCAGACAATGGAGGGACCCTGAAAAGAGCCATTGGCTTTCTTTTTCTTCTAATTTCTCTCTTCTCTTCTTCTCTTCCACTAACTTCTGATCATCTCCATCACATTTGTCTTCTTCTTCTTCTTTCTTCCGTTTTCTTGCTTCTTATCCTCTCTCTCCTCTTCCTCCTTTTGTTTCTTCTTTAATTTTCTTCTTCTTTTCAAACTTATCATTCCATCTTCTAATCTGTTCTTTTTTCCTCTTTGTTCTCCTTCTCCTCTTTTTCCTATCTGATCATGTCTCTTAATCGTTCCTTGGCCTTTCTTAAATTATTACTCTCCATCTTGACTCGATGGGGAGTATAAGACCCATACTCCATTCTGACGAGCATCTCTTCGACCATCCCTAAATCGTCCACGACTTCTTGTAATTTCTCCATCTTGTCAGCGTAGTTCGATGCCCTTGTTAATTATTCAATGTTGAATGGCACGAATTAATATGAATAAAGGATTTAAGTCGCATATGCTATCTAAGAGCTTTCGCGACTTGTTAATTCTCCAGCGTCGAGATTTTTAATTGGTCGGGATTGTAGGAATGGTGCCATTACAATCCCGCTTTTATGTGTAATGGTCGCACTTCGTATTTATATTTCTGGCCGAGGAAAAGGAGGAGAGGGACCCAGGAGAGCACCACGAAACAACACACAGGGCACCACCACACACCCACAACCAGCCGCCCCGCACACAGAGCAGGGGCAAAGAGCACCCCGGGACCGTTCAATTAATTTACGCACCGAAGCACCAGGCCGCACTTGATTGGTCAAATTTAGTCCAGTTGTACAAGTGGACAACACTATCGCCAATAGTGTGTAAGTCACCTGTGCAAATGTCCTAATGTATGAGTTTTAGAATTTCATTACTCGTAACTATAGTAGTTGGTATTTGGGGTACAGAGTGTACATGTTCGTTCTAAATAGGACCAATTAGCTGGGTGTAAGCATTCCCATGTTTGTTTGCGCCACGCCTCGCTAAGGATAGGTATTAATTTTGATGGTGGAGCCAAAGGATCTTGTTTGCTTTTGTGTGGATAGAACTTTTATCGAAAGAGGTCTTCAATATCTAAGGAAGTACCTCATGGAATAGAGAAAAAAAAAATTAGTTGGCCTTCGCTTGTCCAGAAAAAGAAAGAGGACTTTGTAGTGGAAAATCTTTTGACAACACAGGCTTGTTGTTTGAAGGATTCCACCCTGGCGTTTGCTAGTTTGTTTTCCCTAGCACCTGTTTTGGGTCCGTATTGGGCCTTCGCTTGTCCGAAGAAAAAAAAATAAAAAAAATAAAAAAATAAAAAAAAAACCACACATACAAAAAAAATAATTTGTATTTGGCCTTCTCTTGTCCGGAAAAAGGAAGAGGACTTTGTAGTGGAAAATCGTTTGACAACACAGGCTTGTTGTTTGTAGGATTCCACCCAGGTGTTTGCTAGTTTGTTTTCCCTAGCACCTGTTTTGGGTCCGTATTAGGTCTTCGCGTGAAAAAAAGGTGGGCAAGAGGACTTAATAGTGAAAAATCTTTTGACAACACAGGCTTGTTGCTTGAAGGATTCCATCCAGGTGTTTGCTAGTATATTTTTCCTAGCACCTGTTTTGGGTCCCAGAAATCGCCAGTAGTTCTTCGAGTCTGGCAGACAATAATACCTTCTTACGAGGTGGAATTGTCTCTCGAGTCAGCTACCTTTCGCTTGTTCGGAAAAAAAGGGAGGGAAAAGGGTTCTATTTTTATTTGAAAGTCCGTGCTTCGGTTTTCTGTTCGCTAGTTGGTTGGCGTTGGTTCGACTTTCGTTGGTTGCAGTAGTACCCTTCCTCTCCTCTGTGTTCTCCTTTTCCCTCCTCTTGCTTTCTTCCTCCTCCATCGTCTATCCTCTTACTTATTTCTTTCTCATAATTTTGAAGAAAAAATATTGTGTTTCTTTGATGGTGTGTTAAAACAGTGAAGGCTCATGCAAGATGGGGTTGAGGAGTAGAGAGAAAATATAGTAATTGTTTTTTGTAGAAAGGATATATATATATATATAGTATAAGTAAGTATAAGTATAGTATATATATATATATATATATATATAGTAAGTATATATATAAGGCGTTATATAAGTATATATATATAAGTATATAAATGGGTAGAGGCACATGCGTGGGTAGTAGGGTAAGTAGATAGTTCTATACATAAGAAGGAAGTGTGTATGCGTTTTGTTGTGTGTGTTGAGACAGACGCCCCTACTGAGAAAGCAGGCCTCTGTAAGGCATATCAAGGACATATATCCTGTGGTTAGGGTTTATATTGTATGTAGGTGGAATTTTAGTTCCTATTGTACTATGAGATTTGAGAGGAAGCAAGGGCTCCAGCTCGCGCATAGGCTGGTACATACCCCTAGGTGAGTTGTAAACCGAAGCCCCCGCTCCATCTCACATCCCCTAGTTTGTTTCTATTTATTTCTCTTTAGTGTTAGTTAGTTTCTAGTTAGCTTCATGCAGGTGGGTGAGAGGTAGATATGATTTATAGGGGGTTAGGTGGTGAAGGAATTGTTAAGGTTTGCTCTTTGTTTAGTAGTCCACCCTTGTGTTTATATGTTGCTGCATTTATCGATTTGTTTTAAATATTGTATTACGTTTCTGTATGTGGCATCGATGTTTGTGTTTCTCTTCGTGTCAAGTAGTTCGGGGTAAGTTGCTGTAGATCCGATCCTCTTTTGATATTCCCTGAAGTCATTTCGTTGATTGTGGTATCTGGAGCAGGTGTTGAAGACATGTTCCAGTGTTTCTGGTTCAGGGCAATGGGGGCAGTTGATGGTTTGGTTTAGTTTGTCTTTAAGATGTCTTCCAAAGCTGCTTCTTAGTAGTGTTTTTGCTGTCCTTATCCTGTTGACAATTTTGAGATCGGCAGGTTCCATATTTGTGGGCGATTTGATGTTTCTGGCTGCCTCTTGTTGAAGTTGGAATAGGTGTCTGCCCTTGTTAGGGTTGTTCCATTGCTGTTGTCGTTTGTAATTTATTTTCTGTCTTACCTTTCTGTATAGTTCATGGACGCTGTAGATGAATGGGTATATTGTATTGTTCATGAGGTTTTCTTTCACTGCAGGATCCGCCTTGTCATTTCAGGTGAGGTTGATGTGTGATGGCACCCATAAAAATTCAATGTTGTGTTGTTTTTCTTCAAGTCGCCGTATGATTGCCATGATTTCCTCTAACATATTGCCTCTGCTTTTTGATGTGCCAGATTCGATTGATTTAAAGACACTTAAGGAGTCGGTTATGATGACATGGTGGTTGTGGTTTTGTGTCTTTATCCATTTTATTGCTTCCTTGATTGCCCAAAATTCTGCTGTGTAGATGGAGCAGCCATCCGGTACGCGAGCGCCGAATTGGAAATGTTGTTGTGGTACAACCATGGCTGCTGCAGTTCTATTTAGGTCTTTGGACTTGGATCCATCAGTGTATATTTTGGTGTATCCTTTGTATGTTTCCTCCATTACTTTGTGTATGTTGGTTAGGATTTTCCAGGGATTTTCTTGGATCCATCAGTGTATATTTTGGTGTATCCTTTGTATGTTTCCTCCATTACTTTGTGTATGTTGGTTAGGATTTTCCAGGGATTTTCTTGTTTGTTTCCGAAGGTCTCAGCAACGAGGTTTATTTTAGGTGCATTATTTCTCCACGAGGCGGGGTCACAAATTTTGTATTGTTCTGCTTGTAGATCTGTTATCTCAAGTTCTTCGTGGAGTGCATGTAACCGTTTACATGCTGACGGTTTTGGGACAAGTGTAGCATTAAAGGGGGTTCTGCATTCTTGTATCGTTGATTTGGTCGGGTTGGTATCCTCATGCGTAGAGTTTATGATGGCATAGCGTAGTATATGTTCTTCTCTTCTTAGTTGCAGTGGCAAATCTCCGGTTAATATATGTAGTTCTTGCGTACTGATGTTAGGTAGAGTGCCTGTGCATAGTCGAAGGGCTTTGTATTGGAGGAAGTTTAGTTGGTGCAGAAGGGTGTTGTTTGCCGATGCATATACTTGGCACCCTTAGTCCAATTTAGCTTTGATTAGTGATCTGTATAGCATAAATAGCGTGTGCTGGTTAGCTCCCCAGGTTGTTCCTTTAATATTTTTTTATGAGATTGATGTCTCGTTGGCATGCTTTGATTAGTGCTGCTATGTGGGGTTTCCAGCTGAGGGTTTCATCTTGTAGCATACCCAGGAAATATGTTTGTTTGACAAATTGCACAGGTGCTCTTTGAAGGTAGAGTTTAGGGTATGTCGGTTTCCGTTTGGTGTTACGAGAGAAGAGCATTCCTACTGTTTTGGTGTTTGAGATTTTAAATCCTCAGTTGTCCTCCCATTTGGAAATAATGGCGCGAATTACGAAAGCACGGACGTGAAGGAATACATCCACTCTTACCAACTAACCATATCACATGCCAAACATCCCATAGTGATTTGAGTGCTAACCTAAAATATATTTTCATACAAAACAACACACTAATACTAACAAAACCCGCTATACTTTTCTATCAATACATAGTGGTGAAGGAATTTTTTTTAATTTACTAAACACATTATCACCTTCAATCACATCAGCAAAGAAGTTAGTGATTATAGTTACACCAATTCACTTTCACAAATATTCTTTAGTGCAGGGAGAAGGGTTTTTGTTATGGGAAAAAAGACACACACAAACACACACACATACGCGCACGCACACATACACAAACAAAAATACACACACACACACACTATCACATCAGTCAAGGAGTTAGTTTTTATAGTCACACTACTCCAGATTTACACAAAATAAACTCTCATGAGTGTAGGGACAAGGGGTTTGTTAAAGGAAAAAAGACACACACACACATACACATAAACACACTTCCGCTCTCGCACAAACAAACACACACATACACTAATATTTTTGGCAACTTGATCCGTTTATTTTTTCTAGAGATCTGGTTAGCCCTGAGAAGGGCTGTTGTTTCGAACTCCAGATGCACATGGTTAATAGTGACACCTTCCAGGCCGGGCAAAAAAGACACAACTCCGACTCCAATCGTTGTCCCAGTCTATTGTTGTGGTTGGAAGTGCAGATTGGGCTTGTTGACTTCACTATCCTATTCCTCCGTTTGAGGATAGTGAAGACTTGTTCTTGTCTACTTCGTCTATTCTGCTCCCGTGGATGTTGTGGTCGCTGAGGCTCCCACTCTTGTCTTTGCCTCCCCAATTCCACATCCCAATTTCATATCTGGGGAATCACTGGTCTAGGTGGTGGTAGTATTGGTGGCTGTGGTGTTTGTCGCTGGGGAGGTGTCCTCACCATGAGTTTAATCTCACAACTTTCTCTCAGAATGAGGTGAGGTAGGATCGTAAACTTCTCGTCTTTCTTTTTCTTCTCCTTCTCCTCTTCAATTCTGGCTTCCTCCTGGTTTGCCTAGATGGCCAGCAGATCCAGGAGTCGCCTGGCATACTCCAGGTACATCTGAAGCTACAAGAGTTTGCTGATTCTGTTCATCTTTGCTATTGACGAGTTAATACTGGGCTAGCAAGACTGACGAACGAAGGAAAATACCCCCTTACACTAAATCTAACAATACCAACACCATAACCAAAACCATGGAACGCGCGGACTTAAAAGAAACATTCACGTCCACTTTTTACCGACAAACACACTTTATTATCACTCATACATATAAAAAACACAGACTATCTCACAAGTGAGAGAACGAAGTGTTTATAGGCACACTTCCATCCCATCACTTACAAGCACACACACATACACACACACACTCACACACATACACACACACACACACACGCACACGCAGACACACACTATCTTACAAGCCAGGGAAACTGAGTGTGATTTTTCCCCCGTATGGCTGCAGGTTTTCCCACAGGATAGGGTCTGTTTCTTCATAAGGAGAAGGAGAACTCTTTAGTGTCCACACGGCTGTTGACAAAGCCTCTCTCTGGCTCCTGCTGTTGTTGCTGTTGTAGTTGTTGTTGCTGCTGCTGCTGCTTCTGAAGTCTGTACTTCTCTGTCCATTCTTCTTGTTCCTTCTATCAGATCTTGTCAATTTCAACATCCTGACATTTTCCATCTCTTCAGGCTTTGGTATCAGGTTTTGCCTGCCATGATGCAAATGGACGTGTGCTTCGTTCAGCTTTGCTAGTCTTGAAGACATCTTCACAGGTTGACGCATTAATAATGGATGGTCAGACTGGAGACTGCCCTGCTTTATATGGCTCAAGCGCAGACGCAATAGAAAACATCCCTACATTTTTTTTATAGGTACGCTACAGCTCATCTCATGTAGAGGGATAGAGAGAAGTCAAAGAGCATGTATAGTGATAAAACTTTTTTTTAAACAAACCACAATCAATAAGTTTTGATAACATTTTTATTCAACCAACAAACCTTCAAAAAATAAAAAACATCAACAATTTTTTTTTTCAAATAAATTTTGATAAGGTTGACAACGTTATGTAATCAAATTAGACTTAAACTGATGGAGGTCATTTGGCCATTGATGTACACTATGTTTCCTAGCTAAAGGCAAGAGATATCCATAACAGTGTATAATGGTCACAAAACCATCGATCTACCTTTTCATCGTTTCTAGATGAGCCACGATGAAAACAAGTCACTAAATGTTCTAAGGGATATTCAAGTCTGCGTTGATGAAGAACATAAACATAATATTGTCCACACACCATGGAATCTGTGCCTTGTAATTTCACATTGTTGAATCGTGTCTTCTGGGCATTTCTTCTCATAATGTCAATGATGTCGTCTTCCAAAGGCGGTAATCCATACGAATCAAAATATTCCACACAGGCATCGTGGGGAAAGAGGACGGCTACCCAGTGGGTTCCTGGGAGATGACAGTAGTCCATGTTGATGACATAAGCTTGATAGTCTTTAGGTTTGCAATGAGCAAGTTCATCTTTAGCGCACAAGAAAAGATTCAAAGAAGCGGTGTAAGAACTGTTTTTTAAAAAGGTAGTAAAGTTCCCAGGTATCCATTTTTTTTCTTGTTTCACAGATAATGGTAAGTCATCAATTCAATTCTGACGTTTCTCTTGAAAATCTCTGTCAAGTAAACGATTTTTGGCTTCGTCTCCGTACTCTGTGCAAAGAGAGATTCGATGCGAAGGCTCTCCAGAGCAGTCAATGGAGGGGAGGAATGATCACGCAAGTCTTTATACCACTGATGCAACACTGCTTCTTCCGAGATGAGACCCCAAGCGTCATCCAGATACTCATCCAATATTTCTTCCTGACTCATCATCACGCATTTATCGTGTTGAATTTGACCGGGATGATCGTTTGACATCCATAGCAATGTTTCTTGGTCAACTCTGTAATTGTTTCCTCCAGGTGTCTGGCAAAACAGGAGACTAAATGTTGTTCTTGTTCTTGCCATCTGGACATCACCATGACCTCCTCGTCTTTGTCTTTCGGTTCTGCTTCCCAGATATCATCACATTCCATTTCCAAAAGAGTCTGCACCATTCAAAGAGGGATAGGAGTCTTCCATAGCTTCTAATAGTCTAGAATTATTTCTCTCAAACTGTTGATGTCTAGAGCGTGGTCGAATTCGGAATAGAAGATCCTGTTCACCTTCTCGGTTAGAGATTCTGCAAACTGAAGTTCCACACGCAGTTGACCGGATTTTACAGGGTGGATATGTCCCTCGGTGCTGCCTTGGCCTGGAGTGAAATCAAAAGCCCACAAAGCGTAGCCTCCTGCATAATAGTCGTACGAAATATCATGGTTGGTGTTGGTCCCTAGCTGTCTCGTGGCTTCGTGCAGGGACAAGTACGATCTCAAGTAGTTCGAAAGGTCTGGTACACAAGGTCTTCGATCTTGGACACTGCAGTGCTTAAACTCGAAAGGATTGCCAGTGACGGTTCCATTTAGGGCTTCGTTGCTGACGATACCAACGATTAAACGTTTGCCTAACTGTCTTTGGAACAGATGATCTTCGATCTTGGATCGGAGTCCAGTGGAAAGTATGAAGGTTTACAATATCTGATACTTGGCGGTCGTTCTGCACGTAGAGTCTGGCAACTTTGGTAATTTTTTTCTATTCTTTGTCATGGCCATCAAATGGAAATCGGTACTGCTGAGATTCAGTCGCAGGCGGATATCCAATCAGTTCAACAAATACTTTTCTTACTACCACATGTCCAAATGCAAACGATGCATCAGTTCTAAACTATATCCTTGTAGGATTTTCTTTCGACGGTCCTCATTGTGAGGATCGTCAGCTGCTGTCAAGACTGTGTCGTTAAATTTTTCCTCGCCTGCTGTGTCAGGTTTTCATACGACGCAAGCATCCAGATGAGTGTTCCTGGTTTCTTTTCCGTACGTCAAGAGATTTTCAAAGTGCGCTCGGTAAGGGTAAGTATCCATGATGTTGCCGACTAGTTTGTTATTCAAGTACATGTCCACTTCGCTGAACAAGGAATGCACGAAATTGTTGAGGGATGCTACTCTACCATTAGTTCCCGGAATGGTGTCGTCCTTTATTATCACATTGACTTTCAGGTACAAGTAACTGCTATTCAGATCGATGTAGTCTTCGGGCTGTCCATTGATTTCAAATGCGATGCGGGCTGAGGTCGTCAAAGAGGAGATGGGATGAAATTCGACCACTTGTGATTCTTGCATCGTCATCATAGTGGGTGGCATGGCAAACAGATCCAGTTCCGACTTAGGACATTCTCTAGATTCTCTGTTATTTAATAATCAAAAACGTCTAATTTTCTGACGGGTCTTCTTTCCTTGGTCTTTCTAGCTCTGTGTGTGTGAACTCTTCTGGATGGGTCTCCTCGTCGTCTCTTTCTGCCTTGTCCTTGCTGTTGTGTTAGGGAAGCAGGAATGCCTGAATGGGCAGCGTCCAGTGCATTGACAGGAGTTTCTCCTCGGCCCAAAATATATTTTTGCCTGCTCTCAAGGAGTTTTTTTTTTTGTGGATTTGTTTGTCGATGATAACATTTTGAAATTCTATGCCTTGCCTCCAAGCGGCATCTTTCAGGCGTACAGTCCTCGTTTCACCATCGGCTGAAAAGGGGGGCACCGAACGAAACGCCGATATCACCATAACTCCTAAACCATGTCCTCGCTGTCAAGCCACTCCTCGGTACACAGAATACATGACTTACAAGTCGTTAGAGAATCGTTTTCGGAAATGGAGTTTCATCGTAACTTTCCGTTTGGAGAATGGAATATTTTGTCCCAGTTCTCCTTTTATACCAATGTTGACAGTGTCAAACTACGACTTACTGACAGGTAAATAGTGAGGATGTACAAATTCGCGGTGAACGTGATAGGTGTTTCCACCTTCCTTGTCATTGCTCGTTGCAGAATCCGCTTTGAAAGGAATGACTCGCAGTAACGGCACGGATGTGTCTCCCCCATGTTGTACTCCGACACATCAGGGTACACAAAGATCAAAAGTTAATCCTTGTTTAAGTTATACAGGGTAACGAAACAACCTCGCAAAATTCAAGTTGTTGGGAATGGGTAAACCCATGTCCATCTTGAGGTCTCCACCCAAAATGTCAAACAATTCAGGAGAAAATATAATGGAAAACGTTTTGGCATCCGAAAATTTTATGAGTAGTCGTCGAGCCACTTTATGGTACATGATGGTGACACTTTGTTTCGTTTTGTCCAAGGTTTTGCCAAACAGCACATGGAGTTTGGAAGCAATCGTGTCCACCAGATGTTGACTGCTAACAGATAGATATATCGTGGAGTATCGGGGGAAACTGGTCGTTTCATAGAGGCATCTACAGTTTCGTTTTCATTCAAGTATTGTTGTACTAGGTCGTTCAGAATTTGGACCTCAAACGTGTTTTGATTTTCAGTGATGTTTTTGATTTGTGTACTGTGAATACTTTCGACCAAAGCCACTTCCCAATGGCTTTGTTATCTAATTGGATGGCCTGAGGTAATTTTGCCGTGAAACAGCATAAAGTATTGTGGGGAAACACATCCATAGAACTGTCACTGGGTATAGTTAAGTAAAATTGGTTATTCATAATTCCATAGTTCTACTGTCCGAGGGGTCACTGGAGGTCAGAGGTGCGTCTAAAAGAAGATTGTTGTTATTGTCACTGTTGGGTGACTGACGTTGGTTGCAAGACTCCCGTTGTTACCGTTTGGGTGTTTCAGGGAAGGATTAGGTAGAAGGTAACCGATGCATCTGCTCAGTGAAATGGTCCACAATTGTTTGTCTCCTTGCTGCAAACTCAAATTGGCAATTGTAGCACCGATGACACAATACAGAAAAAGACGATTTGCGTTTTAGGGACACGTTATCCAAACCACACCCACAAGGGTTGCAGAGAAGAACTCGGTAAAGGAGTGGTCACCGTTGTGGTTGAGGCTGTGTTGAAGGCCATGATGGTCACTTTTTTATGTCGATGACTTGCGAAGCGTTGATCCAAGAATCAAAACTGGGTGGATATCCTTTCCAACGTACTTTTACTTTTTTTGACATGACGTTTTCCCACTTTTCGGGTTCTTTGTTCGAGTATGCTTTCGATGTCGTACACTTCGTCTTCTTTTTTGGTCACACATTGTAACTCGGGCAAGTAAAAAATTCCATTTAACACTTCCCCGTTCATGTATGCCAATTTATAGAAGGTAGGATGAGGGCCAGGCACTCATCCAGTGACACGAAACTTTTATGTGGTCCAGTTGGGTAAGTTGCCATCGTTAAACGTGCGTTTGGTTTTGCAAATGCGCACCCAATCTTCCGTCGTCAACACTAAACAGGTGCTTAAAGACGGTCACTTCATTGTCGGGAGTCACTTCTTCGGGGGTACATCCGAATCTCCGATGGTAATATTGGTTGTACTCTTTGACCAGGTGCGATAAGACGTCGATGTATCTGAGAGTGTGTTGATGCGTAAAATATTTCCACACGCGTTCTTTCAAGGTGCGTTGAAAATGTTCCACGATGCTGGCTTTGGTTTCGTGATTCTTGGTGATGAAAAAATGAATGTCTCATTTCTGTAATTCATTTTGGAAAACTTTGTTCAGACATTCGGTGCCTTTGTCGGTTTGCCATCGGAGAAGATGACGACCACTTTTTTCAACACCAGTTTTAGGGTTTGGACTAACTAAGTGCTCGAGTTGGAAGTCAATGGCACGACCCAGGCAAATTTAGAAAAGACGTCGATGACACAAAACAAGTATTTGTATCCACTATTATAGGTGGCCAAACGGAAAACATCGGCTAAATTGGCTTGCCGTTGATAATCGATGTCCTCCACTCGGGTGCGATTTCTGGAAAATTTTCGTCGAATGGGTTTGTGTGGTTGTTGTTGTTCTTGTAGGGCTTAACGCCATTTTTCAACACACGATAGGCTATACATGGCGGCCAGTATTAATGGTGGAGGAAGAAACTGGGAAATCCCCAGAAAGAACCACCGACCCATGAGAAGCTACTGGCAAGCTTTCTCACATATCCACATTCGCCGAATCCGAGACTCGAACCCACGCAGACAGAGGTGAGATGGCAGTGATCGTATCGGAGAGCGCTTTAGACCACTCGGCCACTCGGGGCCCCGGGTTTGTGTGGCTTGATATTGTAACCATCGTTGCACTTGAGGTAAACAGACACTTTTCTGTCGGTTTTTGGCAGCACGATTTAATTTCTGCACTTCTCCGTATCTCGCAGGATGAGATGGATCGTAGTAAATGCTGGCTAACAAATTCTCCATCAGGACTCTCTCTCTCTCTCTCTTTAATGAGTCACCCACTCTTCACTGATGCAACTCTGGATGGTGATGGTTTGGAAACGGCTTTACGTTTCTGACGTACCACGGGAGTAGAAGTCGAAGTTAGTGGTGATGGTAATGGGATGGCTTTTGTCTTGCTTTCTTTTTTCACTTCTGGTTTCCCTTCTTCTTCACTTCTGTCGAAGGAGGAGTGAACATCATCTTTTTAACCGAAGCTTTGAGTTCTTCTCTTTGGGGTGTGGGGGGAAGGGTCAACAAGGTCGGTGTCTGTAAGACTTCTTGTGCCTCTTCTTCTTCAGGCAACCGTGGGACTGTGTCTGTCTTGGTCACTGAGGGTTGTGGTGGTGATGTAATTTTCATCAAGGTCTTCAAATCTTGCAAAGTCGGTTGAGCTGTTTCGCCTAAAACTTTCTGTTGAAAGAGTTGAATTCGCTGCAACACTTGACCATACCGCTGCGATATTTCTGTTTCTGACAAGTTTCTGCGATCCATCAACGATTGCAATTCGTGTTGTTACTGGGACATCTCGATCAAATGAGGATTGGGAGGTAAATGCGGGATCCGTTGTTCTTGATAACGATGAAATTCCATCCATCGTTTGTAAGGCACTAAAGTCAGTTTTCGTCCTTCCATCAGATTCAAAAGATCACTTCTGAGATCTTTTCACTCCCAGAGGCCCATTTATCTTCTTGATCCTCTTTTATCTTTGACCTATACCTTGTAATCGGTGGCCCCAATGCTCCTTTGAAAATGGGTCCTAACAACAGGTGCACAAACCTCCGCGTTGTACTAAAATCTTTTTCTTTTGACGGATGGATATTTTCTTTCGGACCATTTGGCGACGGACGTGTCGATGCTTGGCTATGCATTCTTTCTCCTGTTGAGACAAAGGTATCGCTCCTTTCAAGACATTCAGGCAACATTCACACACGGTATCTACGACGCCTTTCTGATTTCTAGGATCTTTTCTTGGCACTTTTCTCTTTCTAGGGCTGTGACCTGGTCTTGACACCACTGTTCTTTTTCTTGTGGGTACCTTTTGGTCGGGGAGTGTTTTTGTTTGTTGGGGATGACTTTTGGAGCATTGGGATCCCATTTTAAGAGGGAGCGAATGATGACGCCTCCTAGGGAACTGCTACTTCCAGGTTTCAAAATGATTTGCTGCTTGGTTTAAGTGTCGATGAGTGGATCTGCCAGTTGCGTCAAAACTACTTTGTTTATGGCAAAAAAAAAGCGTTTTGTTTGATGAGAGATGTGAATAATGCCTTGAAGTAAATGACGTGCTGTAACCATAAATCATCGTAAGACTTCTTTGAGACTGGCGTCTGAGACACGAGCACGTATTTGTGGATATTTTTTTTCGACTAATCCTGTACAAGGCACGAATCAATTCGACGGGAAGATAAGACTGAAGGAACGTCATGTTGACGATGTGAGACAGACCAAAAGTGTCCGAGGATTTTATAGATCTTGTAAGTCGAAGGGGACGTGTACAAGACAGGTCCTCAATCTTGGCACCAGTGGTGAAAGAAATGGGTACAAAATCGCAAATAATCAGGCGTAGTGGGTTTACAATCCACGAGTAAATAGGCGTGAGATGTTTGAGTGACATCGTCGTACGCATGAGTGATCCAAGGAGTTCCTAACTGTTGGGTTTATACTTGCACTTGCGATTTATCTCTAGGACTTTTAAAGAAGATCACATAAGGAGCATTGAGACTGATGGTGCAATGGGCTTTACTTTGTTGAAACAAATTTTGGGTGATGTAAATGACATTGGTATTACGATGGTGCCCTTTGCGTGTAAACCACAGTTTAATTTCTTCTTCATCTTATCCTAACATGTCGTCGAAGATGACCAGATCAGTGTGGCTGGGGTCAGACTCCATCCCGTCGTCTTCTCTAGGAATACCTTCCACAAACACGATGGAATCGCCTTGACTTTCTTGCAGGTTGCTGTAGGCTGATTGCTTCTCTTTGAAACACCACACTATACGTGGACGATCGATCAAATGATGTTTATGTTCGATTAAACGTTTGACAAATTCAGTGTTGCCTGAACTACTCGGTCCAGCAATTAACATGTTAAAGGGATGACGAAGATACAAGGCCTCCCAAATGGCACGATCAAAGTTTTCGTCCATGACTTTGAAAGTGGAGGAAGAGGGTGGAGAGACAGCAGAGGTTGCCATAGTGAAGGGACTGTCATTTTTGAAACTAATGCAGACAAGACAAGAGTTTGTATACTTTTTCAGGACACGTTTACTCCAAACTTTTTTAAAATTGAACACGAAAGGCAAAAATACATAAAAGCCAAATGGCTAAGTACATCGATAAAATACACATGAAAACGATGAAAGCGGAATCTAAACAAGTGACTGTACAACATTTTTGTGACAAAAGTGTGTCCATGGGACACTGGGTAATGTTCTTAGAATCTCTACAATTGGGACTGGGGGCCCCGAGTAGCCGTGTGGTCTAAAGCGCTCTCCGTTACGGATCACTGCCATCTCACCTCTGTCTGCGTGGGTTCGAGTCTAGGATTCGGCGAATGTGGATATGTGAGAGAGCCTGCCAGTAGCTTCTCGTGGGTCGGTGGTTCTTTCCGGGGATTTCCCGGTTTCTTCCTCCACCATTAATACTGGCCGCTATGTATAGCCTATCGTGTGCTGAAAAATGGCGTTAAACCCCACAACAACAACAACAACAACAACAATTGGGACTGTCACACAGGGGGCCTTTCGAAATGACCTTTCGGGGGTGTCCCTGTCAATAACAGTCCTGTCCTGAGTGGTTTTACTCGGTGTCGGGTTCTTCTGAGACTGAATCTAACACATGTTTAAAATTTCTTTTTTCACTGGACGTTTGACTTCATGATTATAAATCTTCGGGATAGTTTGTTTCTTCTTTTCTCCAAGCTTCGAAACCAAAACTTTTCCAGTGACGTACATCTTTTCAGTGAGGGTGTAAGTCACAAGCTACACATACTTTTTCGTAAGCATCTTCAGTAACTAAATGTTGACGAATCCTTTTTTTCCAGTAGAGGTAGAAAAATATCGAGATGAAAGCGCAAGGCGTTTAACAGACTCAATCTGTCGTGTACATTTAAAGGTAGAACCCTCATGTTTTTGGTATTACTATGAGGTACATATTATAAAGAGCCCACACGGAATCGGCTATTAAACGAAATTCCAGAAAGGAAGTCACTAAGACATACACCACACGACGACCCAGATTCATTGGATACAGTTATCGCAACAAAGTTTGGCAATCCGCGACAGTCAGAATAGTGTCGTCGATTTCCTTCCACGGCAATTTTTGTATCACTAATGATAAAGGTCATGGCATGGTAGCAAATTTTTATACCTCTTGTTGTCGCAGGAAATATGTATAATTTCTGCTCCGAGTTGATCGTAATCCCGTGGCGAATCTAAAGGTTTTAGTCACTAACTTGCACATCAGACAACGTACAGACGTCTCCTCTTGAAACAAGCTTAGATTGTGTAAAAGGTTTTGGTAACCCTCTAACTCTTAATCTGGAATTGGTTGCAGTAAGTCTACTTTGTAGTAAATAGAATCAGTAGCAAACCAGTTCTTCTGGTCTTTGAGTAGTTGATCAATGTCTGACCACTGGAACGCTTTCGTCAGAGTCAGTCCTCTTATAGCATTCCGGTACCAGTGGATTAAACATTGGTGGCGTATCGGATGCAACTGTTCTTTGCTTTTGACTTGTATTTTGAGAAACTCTCGGCAAATGCGTTCTCTTAACTTCACAGGCAAACCAAGAATGTTCTCTTGTAAAGTATCCATCAAGAGATTACTGGGGTCCCACTAAACGGAGTTAGTGACAGTGCGGAGACCATCGAACATGTTCCAGGTAAGAAGAGTCTTTCTGCTCCCACTCGTGAAGTGACACATCGCAACTAAAGAACTTGACTTTATCACCTTCGCCCAAGTGGACAGATCCAGCTCTGGCTACTTTTTGGGGGGTTGGTCCTCCTAGATATTTGGGCCACTTTCCTTTTAACGTTTGGAATTGGCTTTCAAAGTCGCAATATCCAGACAAACGCACAGGGAAAGAATATTCTTATTTCACATGTTCATTTCGATGAGGGTACGGTGAAATCCGAAGTAGTTTGTTCAGGCATGGATAACATCATTAGGGTGGTAGCCTCATGGTTTCACGTCGTGGATAACATTGAGAATGAAAACCAGTAGAGAGTCCACGATAACGAGTGGCATCTCTTTCGCATCGGTCAGGTTTGACACACACAGCATCATTTTCCATGGTAGGTTTAGTTGTAGTAATAGTCATAGCGAAGTTCCCATGATGTTGTGCTGAATCGCTGAGGTCACAGCGTACGGCATCCCTGCAATTGCAAGGCATAGCATCGGACTCCACTGGAGAATCACTGTTTCAAAGGATTCATCTTTCTCGATTGGCAATTGTAATCACAATGAGCTACCAGTCTTGGATGTTTTCCCTTTTTATATGCTGACCAATATCGACGTGTCCGTAACGTAAAGTGAATTGATTAGGAAGCCGCACTCGCTTCTGGTACACGATTTGATACAGTTTTTCGAAAGGTCGACTGACAATTTGGTGTGTGGCTAAACGTACAGTCTTGTGAGGTTTGTAGGTGTTCACTTAAAAATGTTGATCCTCTCATACTGCAAGGCTTCTTTCAATACCATAAAGTTCACCACTTGACTGGTGCGATAATTTAGAGTCAATCCTTTCACTTTACACTCGGTGTGCACTTCTCCTAGGTGGTCCCGGTATTCGTAGCCGTAGTTTTTAGGACCCCCACTAGCAAAACGTAGAATCTTATTGTTGGGGTGCTCGTCCGTCCAGGCTCTTAAACGATCTCCTTGAATGTCAGGGTGGCAAAGACCAAGGCGATTGATGTAGATGCAACTGTCCGTATCAAAATACAGCACACGATCTCCTAACTGGTGTAAGGCTTCGTACAATTTTAAGCGAGCATGGGCTGTCACGTCGGCTGCAATGATGACATTTCCAAATTCGTCGGCCTCTACAAAGTCCAGATCTTCTTCGTAAGTGACCAGAATCATGTCTTCACAAAAGGCGTCCACGTGTTTCAAGTATTTGGTTTCGTCGTGAATCATCTGGAAGTAGCGGGAAGGTTCCTTTTTCAAAACCAGTTCAAACCGGTTTATTACAAGCTGATTTTATGGCTCAAGGCGCTATTGGACAGGTTTTGACCTGTTTTAAGCGGTTAAAACCGGTACAAGCCTTGTAGTACTGTTCTATCTTGGGAAAGTGGTAAATTTCGTACACTTCTAACAACTGGTATCCCAGGTCCACAGCTTTAAACAATTCCACGCTTACCCACGTTCCTGTCAAGGCGCGTTCTTTCTGGGTGTGCTGACAAGGTTGGTCTTGGTTGCACGTTTCGGCACAGGTGCGACACAAAGGAAACATCAGTTTTCCTTGACAATGGTAAGGTAAAACAGGATTGTACAAGTCCGTGGGAAGCAAGACTTTACATTTAATCAATTCTTCGTATTGTCCAATGTTTTCCAGGTCGATGTGTTCCGTCAGCAATTGTTAGTTTCCTGCGGAAAGTGACAATATTTGCACACGTAATGATACAGCGAACACACGTCCAAGTATTTGGTACAGCAAACAGGTGTCATTTGTCGGTCCTCTGTACAAACTGTTTCGCGGGTTCATAGGATGCACCAACTTGTAACTTTCCAAGATACGTTTAAATTCGGGATCGGTTTTCAAACGGTGATCGTCCTCGTGTTCCAATATTTCCACCACTTGGTATCCTTGCTGTTCTAACTTTAAGGGTCGCTGACAAGTGGTCTCGTACAAGTCTTCCATGGTACGATGTAAAAACTGATTTTGGGTGTACCGTTGAGGGTAGCAGATTGGACATCTATGAAACAAGCAACCGTTAAACTATCTTAGGGTTTTCGTATTTCGAACCATCCACGGAATACGTTCCGATGGTGTTTTCGCCTCCTCCGTTTTGGGCATGTCTTCCTTGTCGCATAAGTTGACCGAGTATTGACGTTTGACAAAGTTCGCCGTTTGATGGAGAATGACATCCAGGGTCTTCTCGGGCATGAATCGTTTGCGGTACACTAAGGAACACGCTTTGGCAAATGTGCAGGCTTTTTTGAAAGATCGATCCCTCCATTATCCATGAACAATTCTAGAAATTTTCCACGACATCGCCGTAAAATGTCCACGTCGGATCGACAATACTTTACATTTCTTCCATAAAGTCGAAGGGGTCCGAGGCGTGAGTTTGGTACCAAGTGGAGAAAGCATCTCGTTGTTCGGTACGCATGTTGTCGGGTCGTAGTAGTGATCATCAGGCAAAAGGGGTAGAACGGCTTGTTGATTAGCGTCGGTATTGAAAAAGTGCGGAAAATAACCTTTGGCCATTTCTGTCATTCCAAACCTTTGAGGCATTCGACTCAACTGCATGGCCCAGTAACTCATCGAATCTTTAAACTGCACTTGTCCGACTTGCATTGAAATGAGTTTGGCTCTGTTCAAATTGACTTTCGGACGTTCGGTACTTTGTTCCGTATATTATTTGAGAAGAAACGGTCCATCGCATCCCAATAAATTGTGAGCCATCACCGTGGCATAGCGATGGTAATCTCCGTAACGTTCGATGTCCTCTTAGCTCCACGTTTATCTTACTACAGTGAGACAATGACAAAAGATAGGTTCTTGGATGCGCTTCTCACACTCTCAATCAACGACGCAGAAATTAGGAATGTGAATGCCTGTCTCTTGCATGCATTCGAAATCGAAAAAGATGCAATTGCCTTTCTTCTGATCATCTTCTTCTTCCTCCTGTTGGGGTTGGTATTTTTGAATGTAGCATTCGTGTTCCAAGTTCATGAGTTGGTGACAAATGTGACATTGTTTCTTTCCTGAACTTACGTGAGCCTTGGTACTATTGGTACGTATGCTTTGTCCACAAGCTGGGCACAATCTCTGGAGTTGACAAGCACTTTTCTGCTGTGAACCTTGCATCTTCAGGTATTGTTGGTAACAGGTAGGGCTGACAAAGGTTACCTGACAAGCTGGGCAATGCACTCGTTTTTGTCCTTCGCCAAGACAGGGTTTAGAAGCCAAACATCCCTCACATTTCGATTCACAATGTTTGTTTTGCTCTCGATTGTTATGCCCATAGTCACATTTCTCACAGTAATAACTGCATCCCAGGAATCTGGTGATACTGGTAATGGCATCGAAATGTTCATCATGATGATAGACGTGAATGTATTTTCCATCTTTGAAATGTTTGCCTCGAAACAACAGAGGTCCACGCACTTCTTGAGGACGCACTTTCAAGGTGCAATGTGAAGCCAAGACGTCTTGCAATTTGTGCATTTCAGGAATGAAACAGGGTGTGTCTTTGGATAGGCCAGCTTGCTCTAACAGGAATTCTTCTTCTCTTTATTGTTTTGCTCGGTCCGATCGTTGAATAGTTTTCCAGGCTCTTTTCCATTCTGCCGTGTCGTCTTGTCGTCATACGTTCGTCCCACCACAGTTGCACGGGCTAAACACATCTGGTCTTGAGTGTTGTTAATTTGGACGATGCTCGTTATGGTGTTGCGAAGGTTGTCCACCAATAACACCTTTTGCGTCCGGGCCCTTTCAGAAGAGAAACGTGGGCCATGTACAGTGTCGCTTTTCCATCAGTGACGTGAAACTTGTCGTTTGACTGCTGGACGTGTTGATCGATCTTCTGATCAAAGCTTTGCGAGACGTCTTTAGAAGGTATTCTTCAGAGAAGCCGACGGACTACTCCCCCTTCTTTCGAGATAAAAGTCAAGATGCTTGCTATATCTGTCAGAAGAAAGGGCATTGGTCTTCTGAATGTCCACAACGTCAGAGTAAGACAAGCGTCAAAAGAGAGAAAGGTCAAGTTACCTGTTAACATTGTCAAGAGAAAGGACATTGGTCTCTAGACTGTCCTAAGAAAAAAGAGAACCGATCCACGAAACAAGAGGAGCAAGAGGAAAGGGCTTCCGACCATGAAGAAGAACCCTGCGAAAAAGAGGAAGAACCCAGATCCACCCAGAAAGAGAAGGAAAGAAGACGAGAAGAAGAGGAGGAGAAGGAAAATCTGTGACAGTGAAGAAATTCAAAAAAAGGAGAGAGTGAAAAGACAAATAAGACGTCTAAGAACTTTTAAAGTGATGTGTTGTGAAATTGGATTGTAAATGTTTACAGAGAATATACTAGAAAGAAAACGTAAGTGTCTCTTGGTTTTGATTTTTATAATCATAATACGCACCTACACTCACGCACTCACACACGTACATCATGGGGAAAAAGGGATTTAAGTTTTATTTGATTTAGCAAACATTGAGTAGTCTCTTTTCGAGAGAGGTGGGTGGCCCTTAAAAGGGCCCTTGGGTGTTTGTTTGGTTTTTTTTTTGTTTGTTTGTTTTTTTTTTTTTTGTTTTGTTTTTAAACAAACTCAGGAACGGGAAGTAGTGAGCTTTAACTGCCTTATCCCTTTGCCACGGCCAAGGCCTACTTCTGGACCTGTTACTGTTGCTGATTTGGTAGAAATCACTAGAGTTGGTATCTCAGGCGTAGTGGGAGTGTGGACGGGATTGGAGTGTTTGGCTCGGAAAGGTCTTTTTCTGATACATTTCTTTCAGACTCCATAACTCTGCCAAAATATCTAAGAGTACCGTCACCGTTTGACATTCACTGTCCTCCTTCTCCCCTAGACCTTGTTTCTTTCTTACTTCTTCTTCTTCTTCTTCCAGTCGTTTTCTTCTTGCCTCATCTTCTTCTCGCTGTTGCTGTTGAATGAGAAAGGCTTGTTCTGCTTCCTTCTGCTGTTGCAAAAATTTCGGCAATTCTTATTTCTGCCTCTGTTTAAAATCCTCCACGTACGGTAAGGAAGGAGAAAGCGGAGAAGGTACTGGTACCGGAACAAATTCTTGTGAAGAGAGAAAATAATCTAAATCCCACTTAAAATCGTTCTTTTCTGGAAGTAGGATTGTGGTTTGTGGTTGTTTTGGCAGCCGCTGCCATGCCGTCACTCCTCGTTTCCACAGCCGGTGCACCCCAATTCATTGTCTTCTTAGTTTCTGTCATTTTCTAACTCTGTCACATCGATTCACTGCGAACACACGCTAGCGCACCTATATAGGGAGTGTGACATCACAGGCAGCTCTCTTCGGATTGGAAGACAGACTCCGCGCTGTGACTGAATTTTGTAACGCGTGTTAGGATTGGTGAAAGAACTCAATCCGTTTCGATCCGCTCTTCCACTATAAATAACAGCGGATCACTTCATTCCCTTCAACTGTTCTCTTCACAAGATGTGGACTAACGTAGAATCGTATACCCTCCTAACGTCGATGCTGTTCAACCCGGACTATCCCATGTATGGCAAATCATCATGGGCAATTACCATGATCACAGAGACGGCCCTTTGGAAACGAAGGATCTATGTGGAGAGACAAGGCTGTCTGAAACTAGTGTTAATCTACGGTCAAGAATTCAGACGAAGTTTGAGGAGGGGAGAAGATCCGTGCGATGCACTCTATGTTAACTGAATAGTGTTACGAAAAAGAGCAAAGGCCCTTTTCAGGGTCCCTCCATTGTCTGGAAAAGATGCCTATTCTCTCTTGCCTCAAATATTTTTAGTCGATTTTTTGTTGGATAGATTTATGTACATAAATCTATGTATGTCTATGTCTCTATGTCTCTAACCTTGTCTGTAACTACGTCTCTATGTCTATTTCTCTATTTGTACCTTGTCCCTAGAGTAGTGCGTATTCAGGTCAACACCTTGTAACACTGTTCATCCCGATTGAGGTCAGCCCCTTGCAACATTGTTACCGTTGTTTCCCCATTGTCCAGTACCGTGACGTCATCTCTCTCCAATTCCCCTTGTCGCTAGACAGTCCCAATACCTTGTTGCTATACATTCCTGTGTTAAATTTCCCTTGTCGCCAAAGTATCCCACCCATGTTAAATTCCCCTTGTCGCCAAAGTACAAACAAACTATTTTAACATTAAGGTCCTATTGTCGCTAAAGTATCCTCATTGATTGGTATTAGTTTTATAATTTTTTGATTAAAATAAAAATAAAAGAAAACCCTCCCTTAAAATAGCAGACGCGGGATTAAAAAGAATGTACCAGATGAAATTATACTGGACATAGCCACAATTGCAGTAACAACTTTATTGGACATTAATCAACTACTGTTTCACAGGACGCAATCTTTACAAAAAGCGATTAGAATTTTAACGGAAGGTATTTGTTGTAAAGTTTGATGGTGTACTTAGCTGGATTCAATTCTCTACCTTCTGACAGAAGATTTAGCCAGTTTATTAATTAATGAACTGATACCCCGTGGCCCCCTCCCCCCCCCTCCCCGTTTTGTGGGCATGAAACATCGTAGGTTAGTTTCCCTACCTCTTATCTCTTTATGTAAAATTATTATTTCCTTTGGCAGCAGCCCATTGCTTGCGTTTGACTGTATAGGCTCGCTTTCATTAGTGCCTCTGCTGAAGTTAGTGTGACTAAAATACTAAACACTTAGTGACTTTGGGTCTATTTTAATTTACGGAGTAGTGTGAAGCAGAGACGCACAACATAATTTTGGTTTGGTTGAATTTGAGATGATTTGATACGAGACTTTGATTAGTTTTGTTGGGCAGTAAGAATAAAGCATCTTGTCTATAGAACCAACAGGAAGCCAACCAAACCTCGACTGTGAATCGGATCAGATACTCCTGCGTAGGAATCTGGCACGTTGACAATGAAAATTCATTATTGTGCCTGATAGATAACATAAGTTAAAGCTTGATTGTCCGGAAATAAACCAGGCGTGTTGCTATGCGTCAATAAGTGACTGGTCGTAAGAAGCGTACAATAAGTAGCTTAATTGCTTGGGCTGTGCCCGCTTCTACATGTCGGGCAACCCATTTTTAGTAGGAAAATGAATTCGGTAATTCTGCGTAGGAGTCCAAAATCCAATATTGAAAACTAAATTGTTGTATTTGGGTTCAGCCCAGTCAAAATATGTATCATAGTAACTTCGAGAATACAGGGTCAGTCTTGGCGGATCAAAATACTCTCGTTTCGAGTCAGAGTAGCTTTGAGTACACAAGATCAGGCTTAGAGATTCTAATTCTTACATCACAGTTAGATGAGCTTCGAGAACACAATATCAGGCTTAGAGATTCCAATACTCTCATTGCAGTTAAATAAGCTTCGAGAATACAAAATCAGGCTTAGACATCCTAATACTTACATCGAAGTTAGATAAGCTTCGACAATACAAGATCAGACTTAGAGATCCTAGTACATACATCACATTTAGATAAGTTTCAAGAATACCAGATAAGGCTTAGAGATCATAATACGTTCACTTCCAATCAGAGTAGCTTAGATATTACAGGACCAGGCTTATGAGATCATGATAATCTCAGATCCACTCGGAGCAACTTGGGGAGGCTTAGAGATCATAATACTTTGGGAATTAGAGGCAAAGCTTGGAGATAAAAATACTCTGATTTCGAGTTAGAAGTTGATTTTCCTCTTATGATATCTGAAAACGGAAGTTTCAAAATTATAGCACTCTGTAACTGGCTGGCTCGAAAAGCATGTTAAATTCAATCTCTACGTTTCATTACCTCCAGATCCAGAACCGGGCAGTTTAACGTTGAAACAGGAACAAAACTGATTACCTTGAACATGTGTTAAACATTACAACAACAGCGTTATGAGTGCAAGCGTAAACATTCCTCAAAGTAACATAATTCAGTCAAAAGAAACAATTCTGTCAAAAGTAACATAATTCCGTCAATAGTAATATAATTCCGATAAAAAGTAACATAATTCCGTTAATGTAAATGATGAAATATTTAGCTACTGAATTATTTCTTAGCGCTTCATATTTACAAATATAACATAAATATAACACACATATAACACTTTAATGTGAGAAGTTTGGTAATAGGTACTATTCATATAATACTTAATGAGAGAAATTCGGTAATAGGTACATTTTGAACATGTACATGTTCTTTTTATTAAAAAAAGCACTTTCATGCTGAGAAGTTCGGTAATGAGTACTTTTCTGCGCATGTACATACTTACAAAATAACACTTGAATTTAAAAGTTTGATAATGGGTACCAGTTTGAATATGTACCCATTCAAAAAAATTTCACATTAATTAGAGAATTTCGGTAATGGGTACTTCTTTGAACATGTACATATTCTGCCTTCATTTGAAATGGATATCCAGATTTCTCCTTTTCAAATGTCCTTGAACGTTTTCGTCGAAAACAGCTTTGCGAGCGATTCGGCTTTCTTAACAGTTGAAAGAAGTATTTCAAAGCAGGCAAGCGCTTTCCTTTCGTTATTATTTAATCCATGACATTATATTGATGGTTTCTTCTCTCTAGGGCATAAATCCTATTAATTATGGTGAGAAATGACGCAGTCTTAAATCAATATCCATTTACTACAAACTTATTTTGAAATCCCAAATTTTCAAACAAGCCAATGGAAAAACACAAATTAGCGCTAATCTGATTTTATATTTTCTCGTTGGAAAAGATGCTTGTGTAATTTTCAGTGGTAGATTTGAAAACTGAACTTATATTGGTTAAGAAAAATGGAAGATGAAGAATTGAATAAATTTAGAATATAATTTTTTCACAGTGTTATATGTGTATAGACTTATTTGTAGACAATAAATATTTACTGTATCATGGTGTAAATAAATAAATAAATAAATAAATAAATATTAGCTTCGACGTTAGCAGCATTTGAACCTGTCTCTATGGATTTAGTACGTACAATCGTGATGAAGAGTGCACCAAAGTCATGTGAACTGGATCCGATCCCGACGTCACTGCTGCTAGAGTGCTTGGATCCAATACTGCCTTCACTAACTGATGTTATTAATACCTCTCTCTCAACTGGCGGATTCCCATCATTTTACAAAACTGCCATTGTAAAGCCTCTGCTGAAGAAACCAACACTCGACCATAACGATTTAAAGAACTACCGCCCAGTTTCTAATCTCCCATTCATGTCAAAAATCTTAGAAAAGTTGTTCTATCCCAACTTGTATCTCATCTGAATTCAAACAGTCTTTTTAGCAATGTACAGTCTGCATATCGCCCTTGCCACAGTACTGAAACTCCTCTTCTGAAAGTAGTCAATGACCTTCTCTCTGCTTTGGATGGCGGAAAGATTACAGTCCTCATTCTCCTTGACTTGTCTGCGGCATTTGACA
>JAECUM010043284.1:0-24545 GCA_016617855.1 Megalonaias nervosa
CAAATGCATTGAAATATCTTCCACTGTTTGATTGGCAAGTTGATACCGTGTGCTTTGAAATAAACTCCAGCCGTTATTGACAAGTGCAATTTCTGTACCAGCTGGAATATTACCGCCTGCTGCAGTTAATAACTGACCACGCACTTCTAATACTGCCTTGTGAGGTAACAGAAACAAGTCCTCGTCACGTGTATTAAAAGTTCTGACACCAGCTTTATTTGGCTCGTTTGAGTTCTCATCCAAGTACGCAGTGTACTCATACTCTGTGACTATGTCGTCGGTATCATGTTCTTCGGCAAGATCGAGATAATATTTGACTGACATTATTTTATTTTACCACACAAAATTGTGTGGCACACAAAACTGCAACTAAAAAGCAGCAGGCATTATTCTTGTTTTCGCTACAAGTTTACGTACTACATTTTCGCCGCTTGGTGATAATAATTTTTTTGTGATAGCTATCATAGCTCGTTCTGTTTCTGCTGTCGGCGCAATATCTGATATTGCTCTTTTTTATTTCCAATGCTGAAGGCACATCGCTTTGCGGTGCGTGGCCTTTAATTTTTTCAGCAACTTTTTGTCCTAATGCAGTACCAGCTGTGCTAGCAAAAGCTTTACCTGCATCAAGTGCAATTGGTGCTACTTTGCGTGCAATTCCTGGAACATTTTCAATAATTTTTGTAAATATATTTCCAAAATATCCTCCAACGATTTTTCTTCTGTAAACTTTCTTTCGCTGTCTCATTTTATTACATCAAGAAGGTTGTACAAAAATCTAAGTCGACAACTATGTCACCGCACATAGGTGTAAATAATAAGTAACAAACTCGTTATTCAAATTCAACTGTCTACCCGATTGGTCTGTTAATTGCATTGTTATACTCGTTATTTGATTTTCAGGAGTAATTGGATAATATATTATTTGTCGAGGAGTAACTTGCATTAGTGACTCTGGTGGGGCATCAGGTGAAAAACTGTAGATTGTTCGACCCTGGCTACCTCTAGCTGAGTAGGACCCTGATGCGATAGAACAATGAATAAATATTGTGTTTACGTCAGTTATGTTTACTGGCAGGTCACCTTCATATGATACACCTTGTTCTGTGACACTGCCGTACTACTGGTTCTTAAAGCCTAACAGCGATGCAATACTGCTCGCTGGGGAGAAATCGATTATCAAATTAATTTTTTAGTGTAATTCTAGCTCGTAGCGTATTATAGTTTGGAACTTGCTCAAAATTTCCCGCAACACCAAAGGTGTTGATCAGCTCTTTTATCGTTTTATTAATATCGGTCACGTTATATGCTCCTTGTGGTATTTTGACTGAGGTCCCGGAGCTTTCATTCCGGGCCCCAGACTTAAATGTAAAGTCATCGTTAAAACCTTTATTTACGTTTGGCATAGAGTGTCATAGTGTAGCAGAAATTAATCCAATTTCGTACTGTCTACTATCTAGTGCTATTGGCGGATTATAGTAGACGGAAAAGTTTGCGCTGTCACTCTTTGTCTGTGAGGAATCAAGTAACAAAGTTGTTGACATTATATAAGATCGCCATGCAAAATTTCGTACTCGGACGATGTTAGTAATCTGCTCGATCTAAGATGATCTAGTATATCAATAATTTCGTTGTCGATTTCAGTGCTTCATTACCTGCTTCCTTGGACGATATTAACAGCAGTAGCCTGTCAACTATATCTGCGTTTGATGTAAAAACTTAAACGCCGGATCCAGTTTTTTCTATTTCCTCTGGTAGTCTTTTATTTCGATTACTTTCGTTTACATTTAACAGTCTTTTAAAATTCCAACCTCTACCATAACCTCCTGGTTTAGTTCTGTATTGATGCGCTGTTATGTGTAAAGTCTCAGCAGCAACTCCGTCTCTTATTTTATGTGACAGAGGTGCGAATACTTCCTCTTCTTTAGCATTTTTAATTTTTTCATCAGCTCTCACAAATTCATCATATACTTTTTTTTTTTAAATACCTATCAGTTTATTGTAATTATCTTCTGGCCAATTTCTAATGTTGTTAAGATCATCTAGTTTTTCATTTTTCAAATATTTTTCAATAAATCCATTATACTCAGCATCATCTATTTTTTCCCTAGCTTTTTTTCTGTAAAATTGTATCTGACCTTTAAGAGACATACCTTCCACTTTACTTTCTTGCATCATTCTTTGATACTCAGTTAATTCCTTAGTCCGCTCTGACACATCTTCTATCATCTTTTTTAACTCAGCTGGATTAACTGTCATTATTGCTATTGCATGTTGAAGCATAAGAGGATTGTTCATTAATCTGTTAAATTCAGCTTGTCGTGCAACGGGATCAGCAATATGTCTCACAAGTTCAGTTACAATTTTTATGGTTTCTTCTTTTGATTTTTCTCTGAGTAAGCCTAACAAACCTTTTTCTTGTATTTGTTTCAGGTCTTCTGGAGATATTGTTGATACTTCTGGCTGTTTGCCAATTAGCGTTTCAGTAACAGGTTTAAGAAAACTAGCGGCTGCTTCTTCTGCTTTAACTTGCCCTTGGCGAGCTTCTTCTACTTTTTTCTTAAAAGCAGCTCGAGTTGTAACAAATTTCTTTAGTAATTCGATTCTTTGTTGACGTTCGTCCATTATTATTTTATACACGTGCTAGAAAATTCGCCTAGAGAAATGTGTCAATACAACAACGAAACATCTTAGCTGGATCACGTGCGAGTTTATCAAATAAGAAAAAGTTGTATTTGTTTTTGGTTGCTTGATGATATAATTCAATAAATCTACCTTTTGTTACGTCACCCCACTGCTCGTTTGCAATATTTCTCACGTCAACATTATCTAGTCCGGGAAATAGTATAAAACATCCCGTATTTCTCCTGATAAATCTGTGAACGTTGTAAAATCCCTGAGCAAGGTAGACAGAATTACATCTTTTATTACGTGATAGTGAAAAGTACGATCTTATTTTGTTCATCTCTTCATTGTTTAGCGGAATATCGTCAAACACAACTATTTTATGTTCAGACGAAGCAAGTTCATTTGCTGGAATTAATTCCTCTGGTTGCCTGATCATAAATACATCATCACCAGCATTAAGCTCATCACTAAGTTTGCTGTTATAATCGCTCAATAATTCGTATTTATCCTGTTGTGGGTTAATTGTGTAAATTTATACTCGATCGTAGTTGAAGATGTCATTGAGTAAAAGATTTAATAATAGATTTGTTTTACCAGACCCTGTACGACCAACGATGAGGTAGTGGCAGTCTGGAAGTTCATTGTTACGTTGGTGTTTGATTAGCCGTTCTGTATCAAAATTTAATATAGACATAAAGTAAGTTGACATAAAATTGTCAAACAATAAACAAATAATGAGCTATTATACAAAATTTGGAACAATAATAAAAGATCCGTCGACGGATGTTGTTAGTACAGACGGCAGTATTGATTTATCAAGCTACTTAAAGAAATCTGGTGACACAATGAAAGGCAATTTGTTTATGTCAAATCAACGAGTATTAGGTTTAGAAACAGCGTATCCACCAATAAATGTCGCTAATACACAAGTCGTTAGTTATGCACAACTAAAATCTGTCGATGACAGCGAGTTGTCGTTGACAGGGGGAACTTTAAGCGGTAACTTAGATATGTCAGGTAAAAAGGTTGTAGGCTTGGAGACTGGGTATCCGCCGGCAAACTTAAATCAAACTCAAGCGGTAAGTTATCTGCAGTTGAAGTATGTAGACGGCAACAAGCTTGACAAAACAGGTGGGATACTTACACGTAATATTAATATGTCAGGTAAGAAAATTATTGGGTTGGAAATTTCATACCCACAAGCAAATGCAGATAATACGGAAGCGGTAAGTTATGCGCAGCTAAAATTAGTTGACGATAACAAACTTAACAAAGCCGGTGGCACAATGGCAGGTAACTTGATAATGAGTAATAACTCCAAAATAACTGGATTACCAACAACCTCGCCACCAGCTAATGATACTGATGCTATTAATTATGGCCAGTTAAAAGAAGAACTTTCCCCGTGCTTTAAAAATCTGGTGGACCAATGTCAGGTAATATAAACATGAGAGACAAAAAATAACTACGATATATGTTCCAGTTAGCCCTAATGATCTAACGAATAAAGCGTATGTTGACAGTCTGTCTAGTGGTACAAAACGAACCAAAAACAATGTTGGATATATTCCAACTCTTTTTAAGGCAACTGACAATCGAGTTGGGTTTGAGGTAAGCGCATCATCGTATTATCCTGAAAATTATCCTTATTACGCTTTCTCTGATAGACACGAGTGGACGACCGACGGAGAAGTTGAAATTTTTGGAACAAAATTAAATGTCCTACTGCAGTTGCTATTTGGCAATTTCATTTGCGTGGTCGATTAAATCCTGGTGTTGGCCGAATTTATAATTGGATATTGGAAGGATCAAACAATGATATCGACTGGATAACATTGTATAATACAACAGACACTTACGTTTCAACAACACAATATCTTACAATCCCAACAGAAAATATTGTTAACAAGTACTTGTATTTCCGTGTTCATGTTTTTGCTGCTGAACATTCATTTCCAGGGCTGATAGCATTTCATATATACACACTCGATGATCAAATTTAATATATTGCTATAAAATAATGTCAGAGCCACCAATTATAACCGTTGCGAAAGAATTTTATGATAACCGTAGAAAATATTTTTTTTGACGAATCGCTATCATCACGTGTAATAAATACCAGAAAAAGTTTTTCAGTTCAAATGATAAACTCTCCATTATCAGAAGAAAAAAAAATTGTTCTTGTTATGCATATGCGAGGGTCGCAACTGAAAGAAGCAATAGAAAACTTTGACATTATAAGCAGATACTGTCATCCTGATGATTGTCTAGAAGAAAAAAAAACAAGTTGAAATCCTGCTGAAAAAATATTGCTCGAGCTTGATTTTGGAAATTTATATTTGATAATAAAAGCGGACTTAATAGAAGCACGAGCTTACGGTGAAAGAGATGATATAAAAAATCTGTAGAAGATAGCCATGATAGTCTCGACAGACTAGCAGAATCTAGAATAATGGTAATAAAAAAAAACCAAAATTATACAACAGTTTTTTTAAAACGAAACATTTTTAAGTATCTCGGCATGTACTACAACGACAAAGAAACCTTAATTAAAATTGTTACTATGACAGTTGATGCAAATTTAATTATTAAAGTGTACGCAAGCGCAATTATGCCAATGATACGTAAAAAAGACCCAGAATTTGATCCGATTACTGTTGACAGATCTCTAACAATAATCAAAGATTTTGACAATGGAATTAATGATCGTAATAATATTGAGCGAGAGAAGTTTTTTGATAAGGTCAGACAAACAGATTTGGAAGTAAAGTCTGATTCTTATTACGACATAAGTGAAGCAGACGATATTCCATTCCGATCAATCCAGCGCTCTAGACAATTGTCATTACGAAATTATTATAATGAAATCGAGAAAATACTCACAAAACCATATGAAAAATTAATGTTTAAAGTAGTTTCTGCTATTGGTCTTCTAGAAGTTGAATTAGACAAGCTTCAAAAATGCTAGCAAATTTCGTCGTCGCATATGCAATTATCAGACAACATCTTGTTCTCAAAAATTTCACGTTAGATCAGTTGAGTTTAGTATTAGGGTATATTGATGAAACAGAAAGCGATTACAGTAATTTGGTGAATAAAACAGATTTGTATGAGAGTGAAGTAGGAAATACTTTTGATTCATATGCTTGATTAAAGAAAAATGAGGTACTAACAGATAAACGATATAATGATACTTCGTCAGATGTCTATGATAAATACAGAGAGTTTATAACTGACCAAAACAATAATAAGTTCCGCGTGTTTCTTGATTCGATTGCTGGTACCAGAACTTTTGTTTTTGTATAAAAATTATATAATGAAAAAACAAATCATCGATTTCAATCACATTTCAGAAGATATTCCAAAACAAGATGTTGACGCACTAATGCAATATTATAAATTTTATCATAAAAACCTCTGGTGTGTTAAACAATGTTATAGGTGTTACAATAGAATGCTTCGAGTAATATCATACTTGCCATTGTTAATGACTAGCTCTGGTATAATCTCAAGTGGAGCATTATTAAATCCGTTTTTGTTAATTATATCTGGTATCGGTGTCTCTCTTTCAACGGCATGTAAGAAGATCGAACCCAGGTTTGAGACCAAAAAAAATGCTTGTAAGATAGCTAGTAATACTTATAAAAAATTACTTGATCAGATACGATCTTATTTGCGAGGTGTAAAATATGACATGGACGCGAGTTTCGTATTACTGACAGTATGTTAACCGATATCTTACCAATGAGAGGTAGCAGGTATGAAAATAGTTATGACAAAAAATACGGCGATGATAGGGTATGAAATTGTATCTAAACTTTATAAATAATACAACCAAAAAATTTAATAATATGCTGACCAATGATAGAAACCTCGGAATGTAAAAATAACTGTTCTATCAATGGCTATCACCTAGTCCCTAGTCTAAAATGTGGTCTCCGAGTCAAAATCAAACATAGAAGCCTTAGAATGTGAAAATAAATGTTCTATCACTGGCTATCACCTGGTCCCTAGTATGAAATAGGGTCTTTGAGCCAGAAACCTAATCAATGATAGAAACCTCGAAATGTAAAAATAACTGTTCTATCATTGGTCATAACCTGACCCTGGTCTAAACATTTGGTCTCCGAGCCAAAATGAAACACAGAAGCCTCGGAATGCGAAAATAAATGTTCTATCACTGGTTATCACCTGGTCCCTAGCATGAAATAGGGTCTTTGAGCCAGAAACCTGGTTTTCCCTTACTGCTCACTCAACAGTTACAGATATATTTATTCCAATGTTCAGTGGGTACTAAATTCAAACTGTGACGCTTAGACATCCAATATGTCTTTCACAGCAGCCATCTTGAAAATGTTGTTATCACTACACATCCTCATAGCTATCACAGTGACTAAATTAAAGCCCGTATCACTCATGAATATGAGAGATGGTTTCAACACTCGGCAGAATTAAAACGAATGAATGATCTTATCTTGAATTCAGGGAAGTTCGTTTCGGACAGTAGTGTCAATCCCTTTCAGAAATCTCTGTTTACTACATGTATCTGGAACACCACGGTTTCGTTTTGATGCAAAATGGAGAGTATTTCGACAGAAAATAATAATTGATTAGTGCACATAAAATAGATACGATTTGTAAATTAAGTTCAGTGAGGTAATAAAGGTGAGAATCAAGGACTAATTATTTAATAGATATCACCTTTGAGTAGAGTGAGTTACCTCTCTTTACCTGGGTAATATCGTTACCACAATAATGTAAATTATGAGTTAAACTATTCTGATAGAACACAAAGCTAATAAGATTAAAGGGAAGGAAGGGACAGACATCATAATATACCAAGGACGTAACAATAAAGCGCATTTGAGCTGCCTTATGCAGTCTAGCTGTTTAATCTTGTGTTTTGTTAGAGTTCAATATGTCCTAAGAGAAGTAAGGGGGGGGGGACCAGTCAGCATGGTTGAGTAAAAGATCCAAGGAGCTGATGTACCAAGGTTTCGATGACCCATGTTTCAAAACAATCTTGCTGTAGCTATATATTCTAAAATAGTATGAGCTGTGAAGAACATGTCGAGTAGTCTCTACCAAGACGGTAATAGATGGGAAAAGTACCAATTGAAAAAACCACGGTAACATTGATCCTTGATAAATTAATTTAAAGAAAGTATGTTCAATCATGTTCAAGTAATGAGAAAACATAATTTCACAGCAATAATCAAACCTTATTACAGACACATGTTTTGCTTTAAATGGAAGTCCTTTTCGAAAGAAGAGTACCCGAGGGTTGAAAATCTTTCTGGAATAAATTTTCAAGGGATGGGATAAAGGATTTATAAGGAACCGCTTTTCACCAGATCACACGCCGAGTTAGAGACATTGTATAGTTTGCAATAGTATGACCTTCAGCAGCAGAGAGGGTGAACAGATCATTTATAGGAGCGTTATTTTGCGAAAATAAAGCTTTCTACGAAAATTAAAATACAAGCGTCAATAACACTAAACCGAGACCTCTACAGAGAGGGTGAACAGACCAACATTTCAGACCAAAAATAAGCTTCCTACGGAGGGTGAAAAAATACAAGCGTCAATAACTCTAAATAAAGGATGGTAAATAGACCAAAATGTCAGACCGAAATAAAGCTTCCTACGACGGGTGATAAACACAAGCGTCACTGAGACATCTAATCGGGTTATTTTTTGTGCGTCAAGTATATTTACCTGGGTTGTCCACCCGTTCACAGAGTCAAGGGTGTAAAAAAAGTAATTGGACTCTCAACCAAAAATGTTATCGAGACCTACACAATACCTCGACCTAGGATCATGTAAATTTATCGTGATAAATCCATGAGGAATCGCTTACGCTTTTGAGAAGAAGTTTCTGAACTTAATCATATCCATATCCCCCGAACACCTAGTTTGATGAATGTTTCGCAGAGTATGTGTATCGACTCCATTAAAGATAATCAGAAGATTGCAGTTATCTCTGATCACTTTAGCTATTTGTGTATATCGCTGAGTAACATATATAATATCGGTGTTTTTGTGCCTGCCTCGAGAAAATATCCGAGCTGGATTTGATTGTTTGCCCAGCATCACATCATCGTATACTACAAGATTATTAATACATCCATCGAAATCATCCACAGCTGGAGCATCATCAATATCGGTGATAAGGTCAATAATATCATTACCGTCCTCGTCCAACAATTTTGCATTTTCATTTGTGATTGTTTTTATAGTCATCGGAAACTTCAATGTCTTTATTCTAAAATAACCAGGTCATTTATTTTAGCTCCGTTAATAACAGAGTTTTCCCAGTTATTTATTTTTTTTGTGCTTGATTCTGTAAGTGCTTTTCCTCATCTTGAGTTTACAAAATGCTCTCTGACACGTTGAGCACGCAATTTAGGGAGTCTATCCTCATCGGAGAAAGAGCACCTACGTCTGGTTCATTCATGTGATAAATTGTGTAAAGAAAAGCAGGATAAGCGTTCTTGTAGTAAGTGTTTTCTATCCCGATAAATGTTCCTGGTTTGGTACTTTTATCTATTATGACGACATTGTTATGTCGCCGTGATTCTTTAATAGGGTTTAGTTTATCACGTATGACCCACTGTGATGGATCTGGTGTTTTGTTGCTCAGCTATAAATTTTATCCTGAAAAAATACTTCTTGTTGTCAACAAGATTATTAATAATAGTAGCCGCTCGTTTGTCATTCAGTGTGGAATCAATAAATATTCCATCACCATCTATCTTGAATGTTGAAAAAAAAAAAACATCACAAGCACCATCGTTGATAAATTCGTTCTTTGCCACTTTGACAAAATCATGCAACTGTAGTTCGAACGGTATTTGTTTCTAATCTTTGGTTAATCTGTCAACATCAGATCTTGATGTTGACGGCTCAATCGCAGATAACCTTTTAAACTCATTTTCTATTGATTCTAGTGATCTTATATATTTTTTGATGATATTTAAATCTGATTTTCATTTTGGTAATATGATGTTGATTCCTGTTGCATTTTCATACTGTTGCTGTAGTAATCTAGCCTCATCCCACCGACCCATGCTATATGATTACTTTTGTTTAATATACATAATAGTATTTCTCTAATTAGACTTTCATTTAATTACACTCTTACTAATAGTATAATGATCAACCAAACAAATAATAGTTGCAAGCAGCTGATGATGGTGTCGTCTACACCTTGTAGAAAACATTGTCGAAGTGATTATTGTGCGCTTCATTTACAGAGTGTTCGCCGTAGAAGTACCGGCCCAAAACCTTGTCTGGTTTGCGGAGTCGATATTAAAGGAAAAACACAGTTTTATGTAGCTTGTGGTTGGAGAAAATACCGTGCGTTGAAAAGATAGTTCGAGATAACAAATGCTTCAGAGGTGCTAGGGCAATTCGGAGCAGGACAATTCGGAGCGGACAATTCGGAGCGGACAAATGGGAGCAGGATATTTAAAACATTTTGAAATTTAAACGCATTTTTTTATTAATCATTTTTAATAGAACTATAATACCGTATAAAGTAAAGTTTATTTAGCTTACTACAAAAAAAAGTCATAGCCCTTTTCGGTGATAACTAATAATGTCTAAAAGGGGTATGCATTTGTTTGTTCAAATTTTGTCTCAAGCTGCCACACATATGATAACTATTTTCCACATTTTATATCCCACCGTAATTCCGTATTGTTAACTAGTGGCTCCGTAACAAAAGCGCACGGACAAAAGCGTGCCGACATATGAGCGCAATGCAAAACAACCTCGACAAAAGGACGCGCGACAAAACCGCGCAGGTATAAATTAAGTTAAAGTAAACAATGTGTGTGGTATTCAATAATCCAAAGCCAAGACCATTATTCGCATTCCAATTCTAACTAACTGTAGCCCGTGATAAAAAAAAATTTACTTTCATGTTTTCAGATGAAATAATTATAATTAACTTTAACTGACTGCCGATTATTTTCCAAAGACAAAGGGATCGCATACAACATTAGCATTTAGAGTAATTAACTCAGTAAATGTTAGTTAAACCATTTGAACATGTTAAAATTACAATTATTATTTCTTATTATTTGTAATATTTGGTCTTACATAGAAGAACTATAGGCTAAGTACTCAGAAAACTATTTTAAAAGTGATGTTTTTTGTTATTTACATTTTTCACAGAGTGCATGTCGGCGCGCTTTTGCTCCGAATTGTCCGCTCCGAATTACCCGTTTTTTGGTCCCGAATTGTCCGCTCCGAATTGCCCTGCGCCGAATTGTCCGTGCCGAATTGTCTGCGCCGAATTGTCCGGCACCGAATTGTCCGGTTACCGCTTCAGATGATGCAAAAATTAAAATCAACAAGATAACATATATATATATATATATATATATATATATACATATATATGTACGCCTATATATACTCTATATATATATATAAAACCCTCCTCACCGCCATAACCGCCATAAATCAAAACTGCTTCGACGGGACAGAACCAAGTATAGGCAATGATTAATATCGGATTTTATGATAGTATAATAAGTGTTCAAAAATCACTCCACCATATCTTTCGAAATAGGAAATAATCGGATGTAATTATTGCTCAATTTCTCCTAAAATGTGTCACATGCGTGTAGTTTCTTATTATATAAATCATTTTATATACAAGTTGCCTGTAACAATTATTTTGCGATTAGAGCAAAATATTACAAAAGAGTTTGTATTGGAGATTAGATTGTCGTGGTTTTTGTTTTTACCTTTGTGATCCAGGAGCACGTGAGTTTGAGAGGCCAGCCCCGTTCCAAGGATAAGAAGCTTCTTTACGTTTTGTTACGTGACAAGGGCTCGTACTCAGTAACAAAGAAAAGAGTGAAAATCAACAAGCTTTGTATATTTTAACAAAATAATTTTTTTCCCTAGAAAACAATGTAAAAATTGGAAAATAGGACTTACGGTTTGTGAATATAATCCAAAATTTAATCCTAAGAATGAAAAATACAAGTCCTATCACTAAATGGTTCTATTAGAATCCAGGTTCGAATCTCGACGACACACAAATATAGAAGGCGATGACGTCAGATGTGGTCCAATGTACGAATATCAACAATTCCTCAATTGAATCACAGATTTTGTTTCCGAATAATTCCAGAATAAATGTCCATGAATATCTTTCAGACTTTTTTTTATAAAAAAGTCAACTTGTTGAGTTTCCAGGAGAATGAATTATTAAATCCAAAAAAAACAGATGAGAAACAAACAATCTGGCATCAAATGAAAAAAAAACACCTTGTTCCTTCAAGATGTTAAAACGACTCTGACAGAAAAATATTAAGAATGCGTATTTAAACCCCAAAAACATCATTTCAATCTCGCGAGATGGGTCATGTGGTCTCTTACTACAAGAGATCTATCACGTACATCAGTGTAGCCCCACTTAAGAATCAATAATAGAAAAACGTTGTTTATACATGGTGATCACGCAAGCAAAGTATGGCCTTAACACTGACCAATCATTTTAACTTCCTGTTTACGAACTTCCCAAGCCAAGACGAACTAGGTTAACTAAAAATAATTCTCATGCAACACGTTTTACGTCTTAGATAAACAACATTTACTAAAAGAAAATATCGAATTACTGAAAAAGAATTTCGAATCCCTGCAATAATCATTACAATAAAATGTAATGAAACAAAAATAAAATAAAAAAAAGAATTTTAAAACTAACACTCAAGCATTTTAATTACATATACGTAACAGTTTCTAGAACCTACTTGAAGATCCCTAAGGTATCTTTGACGACAACCTACAATAGAACGCCAAGAGAGCACAGCTATACATCCAACGAAGAAGACAGTGAATATATTTGGCAATCACCGTCAAGTGCAAACCAATCAGAGAAATGCCTTTGACACAAAATATAAAACACCAATGATAGAATAATGTTGCCTTTTGTGTTCATGACTATTCAATCATTCAGTCACAAAGAATATCACGGAATCATATGCAGCATGGGAGATAGACGTGAAAGAGTATGGGGGAAGGTATGTGAAGATCTATTTTAGTTAAAGACACAGGAACCATAGAACACTGCGTATGCAATCGAAATCATTGGATGCCAACGTACAATAGGTGGCCATTTAGGAGTTGGTGTAAGACGGTTTAGTGGCACGCGTGCAGTGATAGGCCCTAATATACATTTAGCATACATAAGTGGCTGAATGAGCATGAACTGTACTTCGAGGGAGTCCCCGAGATGCCCAATCGTACAATTATCCATGAACCTGGCAGGAATATTTCGAAATTTACCACACTGCGACGGAAGTTGAAAATCTTATACGTTGTTTAAGCGGACTTTGAATGGTTGAATGATTGAGTAGAGGCCCCGAAGGTTGGGTCAAATAGGACACACACTACTGAACAAGTCCTACGTAGCGTTTACTACACTGTTGTCCGATGTGACGGGCAATGTTTGTTGTCAATGTTGCAGTAAATATCTCGATGTTACAAAGACATGAATTAGACAAAAGCTCTCCTCGTCTGCATACAACGTCATTAAAAGTGATGACATCATAATAAGTGATGTCATCATAATAAGTGATGACATTCGCGAGTGTCCGCGGCCACACAATGTTAGACCTGTCATGATACTAGAGGAACTGACGGTGGAGTCGAAAACTCTACAGTTCGAGATCACTTCCACATCATTGACGCGTAAAGAGAAGCTGCACGCAACGCAGGTGGCCTAGAGCAACAAATTTAGCCTAACAAATTAAGAATTCAGGTTGTACTTCATAATCTATTATTTCCACTTAATCATGCAAGGAATTTGAACAGCATCAAGCGCTGCAATGAGTGTAATTCATATCAAAATTGACAAATAATCGATTTATTTGCACGATCCTGCTAAACTTCGTTGACTAGCTGCAGTTTTTCGGTTCGTCGAGAATCTGCAGTGGGATGTCGGTTCGATTGGTTCAATTATTCGGTTGAATTGAACGCCATTGGAACCTGTCAGAAAAAACATCTAGAATGCCACCGATAGCAGTATGCCATAATTCCTCGGAGTTATTAAGGTGCAGAGAAAGTTCGTATATCACTTATATTTTGAATCAATTTCCGCTCAAGTCCGTTAGTAAATATTTGAATATATGTTGGCACCTGTACATATAGAATCGTATCGTTAATTATAGCATCTTGGAATTACATATAAATTTTTTCACAAACATTTGCATTATGCCTCCTAGCAATCCTATGTCCAGAAAACAAGAACAATATCGGCAACAAAACTATAGATTTAAAAGTGTAGCGGAATACTCCTTTGCTTACAATACCCCGAGTCTCACTATCTCGGGTTCTTTAGGATAGGTCTTGTATTTGGAGTGACAACCCGCTGAATCTGTCTGAGTACTGGCGCTCCAGAGTGTAACAGATTTCTTCCCCAGCGGGATATGTTCTGATTCCTGGCTTCTTGTTACTGACTGTGTCGCAGTCTTGGTCGAAGTCTCCGACTGTGTCGCAGGGCCGCCGACTGGTCTTCCTCTGGTTGCCGACTTAGTCGCAAAGTCGCTGACAGGGTCGCAGACTTGTCGCAGGGTCGCCGATTGGTCTTCCTCTGGTGGAAATTTGGTCTCAGGGTGGCCGACTGTGTCTCAAACTTGGTCGCAGTCGCCGAAGTGGTCGCAGAACGTGTCGCAGTGTCGCCGACTGGTCTTCCTCTGTTCGCCGACTTGGTCGCAGAGTCACCGACTGGGTTGCAGACTTGTCGCAGTGTCGCAGTGTCCCCGACTGGTCTTCCTCTGGTCGTCGAATTGGTCGCAGAGTCGCCAACTGGGTCCCAGAGTCGCCGACTGGGTTGCAGAGTCGCCGATTAGGTCCCTGAGTCGCATTGTAATCCGATCGAGATCGACAGATGGAAACGACATTGCGAAATGATGAAAGAAGATTTATCCTCAGTCACAACGTGTATTACCGCAAGATCTCTGCGTTTCTTAGACAAGCCTTGTAGCTCCTGTCGTTTGGACGACGAAAGATCTTGTCCCTACTCTTTTCTGATTCCCTGGCCTGGTTATCTCCTGTTCAAAGAAATACGACCAAATGTGCTTGCTCTGGCGGGGTGGTTTTACTGCTTCCTAACACACCACCGTAACAGCCACAGTTGGCACGTATATATACTTGTGCACAGATAAATTTGGATTTGGATAAATCATAAACATTTGCTTTCTTCTAACGTCGGTGTGCTGATCGGACATGGTCTGTAAAAATATCCTTTGGTGCCTGGGTATAGTATGTAAAAGTAAATTCGAAGGTGCGCGGAGAGAATCTAAAACATATCTTTTGGGGTGTAGGTTAATTATCATAGTTCGAGTGGACAAATATATTACTCGCAAAATAACTAGACTGTCGTTCACTCGAACATAGATAGAATAATAGCGTGTGTTTATATATATATATATATATATATATATATATATATATGGAGTGAGCTATATATGGAGGGAGCTAATTGTTTGGTATGGTCAGTAAAATGTGTTTCTATTACGATGCGCTGTATTGCTGTTGGGTAGTATTTGTGAAATAATTGTGCTTAGGCGGAGTCTTTATGCAGCTAGGGTAAATCTTCATCCAAAACACTACCATCGAGTTTTGTGAATATGCATATATCGACGTCAGACAAACTGAGATAAGTGCGAAAGCCTAATCTAATTACTGGAGTTTGAACAGTAGCTTAAGTGACTTATTTTTCCAATTTCTGTAGCATTCTCCTGTACGAACACACCAATCAAGATTCATATAAGTACATGCAACAGTGTCAGAGAACATAAACTTAGGGCGAGCTTCAACTTGACGCATACAGCATCAACATAATTGACAACAACAATAAAGTTCAAAAAGCGATCCGTATATCTCGACCATGTTGCACAACTTGCTGTTTCTAAAGTTAGGTGTTTTTACTCCGCATTATCTTTTCGAAGTCAAACACGCTCCTTGTCGTGCGTTTTGATTTCTTTGTATCAATATATACGCATTTTAAATTACAAGGTCGTTTCCATTTCACCTTACTACAGTCAGAATCTTGTACGTTGCATCTTAATTTAAAGCCACATGTTGTACAAATTTCATCATAAAAGATTTTTGTTATTCATTGTTGTTATATTTTCAGTAACCGGTTGTAAATTTTACTTTAATAAAATTTTGTAAATATTCATGATAATAGAATTATCTATCAGAAATAAATCTGCAAACATTTTATCATTTCCTGTTGACTATTTAGTCCAGACAGAGACCTGCGGGTCTGCAGTCGTCTGTGGGTGCGGTCGTTATACTTGGGGAAAATTCGACGAGAAAAGGTCTGACCTACTTCTTGATTAACGTTCTATTTTTCGGAGACTAATGGCAGCGAGACCTTACAAATTTGGAAAGATTGAGTCTTCCGAAATTTGTCCTTCATTTTATCTTAGTACGATTCTCATTTGTTGTTTAACAACAATTCCAAACCATTATGTTTCGCAACAATGTAGTCAAAATTTGCATGAGAGATATTATATTATGAAATTCAAAACAATTAGGAAAGCACGATTCAGTATAGATACATTTTATTGTAAACACCACAACTGCACTGCAAACAAACTAATGAAGTTGACCAGTGAATGTTCAAAAAGACGCATAGCATATGGAGTTCAACACATAATTGATGGAAAATATTAAGTTTAGCAAATTGAAATTTGACTTTTACATAAACAAAACGATAATGATAACCACTGAATAAAACCAACATACTTGGTAAATAAAAACTAAACATCACAGCAAATCTTTGTGATGAACTTGAGAGGATCTTTTGATAGACGTATACGTTAAATACCCGTTTCCTAACGTACTATTGAGTTATCGCGTTCACCTGATCCGTGTCTTAGACGTTATATCAAAAATAATGGAAAGCACGACAGAGAAGTACCCTACAGATTTTAGTCCATCCGAAATTAGAAAACCAAGTTTTGATACAAAAAGCAGCTAAACGCATTTACTACAATACATATTGTTGACTTTGTAGCTCAATATTATAGCAAAGAAGTATATGTAAGAAAAGATTACTTATTGCGTGGACTGAACAGGTACCACGCCTTTCCCTCTACCTCTAAGGCAGAATTTCCCGTATACATAGTAGTTGCTTGCATTTATGTTACTAGATACAGTGCGTTAAATGGTGTAGCTAATGTGGAGAACTCGACATGCAAAGAAGTAATGTCGATCGTATATCCTTAAAGAGCAAAATCAATTATGTTGAAAGATAAGCCTCAGTAACGGAAGTTTGTTATGTAAAAAACATTGATATATATTTTAACCCGGTAAACATAGGCCAATTATGAACTTCAAAAATGTCAATTGCAATAGTTTTGGTTGTTGGCGTAACTGTAGACCTTACAATTATGGTCTAAATTTTTTTTCTACTGTTTTAAAGAAGAGCAAAGCCAAAGAAATCAATGATCGAAAGTTTAGCATTAAGTGTAGTCATACAAATCGTTCAATAATAACTGTTTTCCTAATACAATGATTTCAGAGACTCAGTTTGATACCCAGTTTCATATGCGATCTAGAATAACACTGCAAAACAATGGGTGAGAGGAACGGCTTTGCAAATGGACTAATGGAAGTGCGGGATGATGAGTAAAGTTACAAACACAGCAATGGCTTCCTCCTAAGACCCTACCAATACGCTGTATAAATAAAATAAAATGATGTAGTTCAAAATGACAATTAAGAAACCTTTAAGTATGATGTTTTTTAGCTCCCATACTCAGTGCTACCAAGAAAGAAATCGTGCCAATAAATGTCAGCGTGACGAAAACCCAGAAGCAAAATCGGTCCAAGGTATTAGCCATCTCCTTCCTTGTGTAGACCTTTTCTTCGCATTTATCGATCTTGTCAGATTTCTCGTCATATCGAACATCCATTGTCTCATACGTCACAACTGTAAGAGTTCTACTTGGAACAATTCTGTTTCCCGCCGTCTTAGGGTTGTTTCCATTTTTGGTTTTTGATCGCCCCATGCACCTCTTTCTGTTGATGAACTCAGTGAATTTATAGATAAACGATGTGGTATCCAGCTTCTCGTCCTTATGAAAGATGTTGAGAAGCAGCACGGTAAGGAGGGCACATATAACACTAATGAACAATGTAAAGGCCAAGTAGATACCTGAAAATTAAATAAAACCAATAGACCCATTCTTATCGAAATTTTCTCCAAACCATGGTTTTTAAAAGGTCTGACATAAAGCCCTAGGTAACCTACAACCTATTTTCTTCCATTGTTTTCTGACACATCAGGTTCATAATATTATATTATAACTTGCTAGATTGTTTGAAAAGATTTAAATGGCGACTGGCCCATCATATACTTCTTATATTTCTTCCACTGTACTCCTTTTATTTATGTTTGTCTCACTTAAAGCTGCTTCTCTTTCGAGCTCGTTATCACAGCCTCCCTATATGTGTACTGAAGATCCAATATCACCTTACAACTTCGATATTTATTTTAACCTTTTTGGTGATACCCTAATTGGTAGGGTATACCAACCCATTCATGATCTTATAATATATGTCCCTGTGTAGCACTGTAATTTCACAAGTCTTAAATATTTTTCTGTTTTCTTTTTCAATTTGTTAAAAACTTCTAAAATTAACAAACAGGTGTTTGCTTGAATAGTTAGCATTTTTAAATGAGACAATTTCAGTCCTTGATTAGAATTTATTTCGAATCGAAATGCCAATTTCACCTTCTAATCTTCATCAACTCTACCAATCATTTAAGTTAAATACCATAAAATTACGTGTTTACATTGTCTACCATAAAACGTTTATCATTATAACAGTCAACGCTACTTCTGTAAAATAATGCTGTACATTTAAGAATTTTACGATCTAAACATGTTTATTGTTCTCTGATTGTGCTTATGATGTAATATATATTTAAAATTTATCTCAAATATTAAACCTGCTTGAACACAAACATTTGTAAGTCAGTTCCGAACTATAACTTCGTCATTGTCCGTACTAAGCAAATGCCATGCTGATCAAGAATCCACATATTTCTTTAACTGATGTGCCGTTAAACACATCTTGTAATAGTGCTGCCACTTTTTGTTTGAAAGTGGAATATCGAAAACACAGTCCATTTTTGCATGTGTTGTCGTAAAATGTATAGTGAGTTTTATGTCGCAAAACGTTTCAATTTCCGAATTATTACAGATTGAAGTGGCATCTTCCCTTAAGACTGTATTTGTTTTTCAATATGTCGTAGTAAACTTTTTAGATCAATCACTCTACCATTTATGACACTTGAAGCCATCCTAGATAACAGTTGGGTAAACTGATTTTGTTGCTAAGATTGAAAAACATTAAAGCATAATCAAATATTGATCAGTTCGCGAATGCGAATGATGTTAGTTTGAACTTGTTAATATTCCGTTTTATCTGTGCATACCTTAAAAGCGTCCTTTACTGAGATTTTCCCTTATTTGACACTGCCGGTTTATCTAACAAAGTTCAACAGTCCTTTTATTAATCATTAATTTTTGTGTGTGCCCAAAACATATACTTATCTTAAGTCTTAAAAATAACCGGATATATAACTTTAGGTCGCTAAATTAAATTACATTTTTCCTTTCGTGTGCAATTTAGGTACTGTTGATTTGCTTGCTGATCCTTGCTCAACAAAATTTTGCTGAGGTTCTAACATGTGATTTCTACGAGGTACACGTTCGACGTTCTGACAAGAGATCTCGACTAGTTACACGTTTGAGGTTCTGACAAGTGATCTCTACGAAGTACACATTTGACGTTAAGACAAGTGTTCTCTACAAGGCACACAACTGAAGACCTGACAAGGCATCTCTACGAGGTACACGTTTGACGCCATGGCAAGTGATCACTGCGAGGTACAAGTTTGACTTTATGACACGTGATCTGTACGAGGTACACGTTTAATGTCATGACAAATGATCTGTACGAGGTACACGTTTGGCGTTATGACAAGTGATATGTATAAGGTATACGTTTCGCAGGAGACGGAGCAAAAGGATACTTCTTCAACTTTTCGAGAAACACTCTAGAAGTGTCCACGTCATCATTCAACAGACTAGTCCTACTCTCCATCATCTTAGTTTTCCATCTTTATTTAAGGCGTGTTTCGCATTATATTAATCTCTGGCACCGCTTTCGGTCATCAAGATCATGTAATAGTCTGTCAAACTTTGAACTTATACACCAGATATTTTTAGAATCGCATCATGAGCCAAACCAGGTGCATTATAATAGAGAGCACGATCATGTTTGTAGCGCTCCAACAGATATTACCAAACTCATTTATATATACCATAATAATATATATAATTCATGACATATCATTGATTAATACACATATAGCTGTATATACAAAAATGAGTGTCATTTATACAAGTATTCCCTCTGCTTTGTATTCTTTATCCTATCAACTGCAATGTCTTTATTGAATGAAATATAGTTTTCGTTGTTGTTCGGTATTATTATTTTCTCGTTATTAGGGTCCCATATTCATGTATGTTACGAATGAACAATGGTATGAATTTTGATTTTGAAATTTAAGCTGCATTCTATTTCTTTATTTACCGGTTTTGCCATTTTGGTCAACAACTTTGTTTCGAGTAATCTCTTTTTTACTTCCGAAATAACTGTATTTTTGAAGTGTTATTTTCTTAATCTTCGTTAATGAAAGTCATAGCATTTATACCATAAGGTTTGACTTCTTGGTACCTAAATTTAGTACTGTTATTCGTCTCATTGGAAAGTACTTTAATACAATCTGAACATCTATAAACAGTTACCTTGCCATATAATGTGAACTGACTTTAGGTGTATAAACTATAGTGAGTTATTGTGTTTTCATTCTTTAAAGCTGTGTTTCAGAATGTATTAATTAATTAATTAATTAATGTATCATCTAAGCTTTTAAAACAGAACCCTCTAAGTCGCAGTAAATGATAAAGGGTCTTAAAGTTCATGTCGCAAATCGTGAAGCCTGCATTATAATATAATCACTGTATCGCGTTAATTTCTCAGTTATATTGTTGACATTTATGAATGTTTGGCTTATGTACGCCACCATTTTCATTTATTAACTTCGAGTGATATAGTTTCGACAGAGTTTTAATAACTACGTACTGGTACAATCCTTACTTGTATTTCGCATGATAACGGTCGGCAAACGTGTTTAAGAGAACTAATTAAACAGTCTAAGAACGGTAATGCAGTTTATCTCAGTTTCCTCTAACACAAATCTATTGTAACCCAGGTCCAAAATTTCATAACTATTTAAGGGACATCGTATTCATTTCAGGACAAATATCAAACCAATTTGTATAAATGTCAAAGTTGTAATTGGTGTATCTTTGTGAATCCGTCAAACCAATGTATGTTTATCAAAGTTGTAATTGGTTTATCTTTGTGAATCGGTCCAACTAATGTGTGTTTATCAAAGTTGTAATTGGTTTACCTTTGTGAATCCGTCAAATCAATGTGTATTTATTTAAGCTGTAAGTGTGAATCCGTCAAACCAATAAGTGTTATTATCAAAGTTGTGATTGGTTTAACCTTTCGAATCCGTCAAACAAATATGTGTATTTATCAAAGATGTAATTGGTTAACCCTTGCGAATCCGTCAAACCAGAGTGTGTATTGATGAAAGTTGCAGCTGGTTTACCTTTGTGAATCCGTCAACCAATGTGTGTATTTATGAAAGTTGTAATTGGTTTACATTTGTGAATCCGTCAAACGAAAGTGTGTTTTTATCAAAGTTGTAATTGGTTTATCTTTATGAATCCTTCGAGTCAATGTGTGTTTGTCAAAGTTGTAATTTGTTTACTTTTGTGAATCCGTCAAACCAATGTGTGTATTTATGAAAGTTGTAATTGGTTTACCTTTGTGAATCCGTCAAATCAATGTGTGTATTTATGAAAGTTGTAATTGGTTTACCTTTTGGAATCCGTCAAATCAATGTGTGTATTTATGAAAGTTGTAATTGGTTTACATTTGTGAATCCGTCAAATCAGAGTGTGTATATATCAAAGTTGTAATTGGTTTGTCTTTATGAATCCTTCAAGTCAATGCATATTTATCAAAGTTGTAATTTATTTACCTTTGTGAATCCTTCAAACCAATGTGTGTATTTATGAAAGTTTTAATTGGTTTACCTTTGTGAATCCGTCAAACCAATGCGTGTATTTATGAAAGTTGTAATGGGTTTAATTTGTGAATCCGTCAAACCAAAGTGTGTATTTATCAACATTGTAATTGGTTTATCTTTATGAATCCTTCAAATCAATGTGTATTTATCAAAGTTGTAATTCTTTTACCTTTGTGAATCCTTCAAACCAAGGTGTGTATTTAGCCAGGTTGTAATTGGTTAACCCTTGTGAATCCGTCAAACCAATGTGTGTATTTATGAAAGTTGTGATTGGTTTACCTGTGTGAATCCGGCCAGTGTGGGTATGTAAGAAAGCTTGCCAGTAGCTTCTCGTGGGTCGGTGGTTCTTTCAAGGGTTTTCTCTGGTTTTTCCTCCACCATTAATACTGGCAGCCATATATAGCATATCTTGTGCTGAAAAATGGCGTTAAACCCTACAACAACAACAACATCAACAACCTTTGTGAATCCGTCAAACCAATGTGTGTATTTATTAAAGTTGTAATTGATTTGTCTTTGTGAATCCGTCAAACTAATGTGTGTATTTACCAAAGATGTAATTGGTTTACCTTTGTGGATCTGTCATATTATTGCCATTTTTGTTTTAAAAGCATAGAAGAAGTATTTTGTCTTATAGCTCTTTTCAATACTGATAACCTATTTATTTTTCTACCAATATGTTAGTCCGATGTATTAGGTTTGAGTTTGTCAGTGTTCATAGTCAAGCTAAACTTGACTAACAGCATACAGAGCTTCTGATAATTATACACAGATCATTTGCGTGTGTTACAAACATAAATTAAAGATGGTACGATTTTTATTTTGGTTTGTTACTTGTTACTTTTCCTAATTCGTTACTTCGATCTCATTTCTTCTCCGTCCTGAATTAACTCTTTTCATAGGACATTTCTTGAATAATTTTGACGTTTCAGTTCGAGCTCTTTTTTCCATATATGTCTTCTCTTTAGAAACGCCTAATGTTATAGCTACCTTTGCGACTGTAATCTTTCACCATCACACATCTTGCTAGCACTTTAACGCATTCTATGCTAGCTAGAATTTGTTTATTCTTGACTCGCATTTGAAGCTAAATTGTTATAATATTTATATTCGGTAATGCTTCGACTGCTAAATCAAATTATTTGTTTTCACACAATTTTCTGCTTCATCATTAATATTTACACATATCAGAATTCTTAATGTTGGTTTGTTCCAAGATTTCTTTGGCAATTTATTCCATTACTAATTCATATTTTCCATTTCTGAACCTTCATAACAGAGACCTCAGTAACATATGTATCCTAGAACGGATCGATTGTTTGTTTAAATATTTAGTAGGTAAAGACAGGAACTTCTGATTTCGATACAGTGACAGATTTCAATATCTGCATCAACAAACAAAAATTTCATTCAGCAATATCTTGTGCATTTTTGACTTTCGGATGTGATCTCATTGATTGGTTTTGTATATGACTTCCACATTCGCATATTGTACGTGTTCAGTTTGTTCCACTCTGTTTTTGTCAGTATACATGCACTAGATAGATATTCGCGTCGTTTTTACATTCTCAACCGTACATCATTTCATTTCTTAAAGTCATTTTCATATTTCTTTTGTCCATAGCAAATTCTTCACGCACTTTCAGTGATCTGCCGTAGTCCTTTTCCAATAACAAATGTGTCTGGTCTAGTATGCTTCTTTTCTGCTACCATGTATTGCGTATATTTTCTTGTGCATTGACCAATATATTCGCTTCAAGTTACACTCTGTTGGTTACTTTTAGTGACTATCAGTTTAAAATATTTGCAACACATAGCAATAGAAGTATAATGTAGTTAGGTTTATAATTTTTGTCTAGGCAGTGCTAATTACTGCATGTTCAACTTTGCACCTAGTTAAATAAATTTGCCACCTACGCATTCCCCACTCAACAAAAGGATAAGTGGAATATAACGAGCCATGTCAAAATAAGCACATCCTAACGCTTAGCTCACTCAGTTCTTCAAGGACTGACTTTACACAAGCAGGAGAAATAAAAAAGAGAACATCCTCCAACTATAGCTAATAAGTGAGTAACGCTAAACCAAGTCAGTCAAAAAGACAATCACTTTAGAGTCATTGTTTATCAACTTGAGAAAGTCGAGGAAAGTTTAAATAATTATGATACGATCCAAATTAGTTTTCAGAGAATACAGACAATTCAGGACGATCTTGAAAAGTTAAACAATTTGATGAAGAAAAAGATTAAAAGTATAATTCGGATCAATGACAAATATTACGTTGTTTCCTCATATAGGTTACATCATAACAAATGTAAAGTACGGAGAAAGTAACCAAATTGTCAAAACCTTGTTAGTAGCAGCGGATTACAATATATAAGGCAAGACATTATTCCGGACGTTGGCAATATGTTGCATTTCATCTTTAATTTGCTGTTATCGAAATTCTGCGTAGGCATTATAGTATAATACTAACATCCGGAGTAGTTGCAATTTTATCCCAATTACTGTTGTTCATAATGTATCGTTTTGCAAAAGCTATCATAAGAAACTATTTTAAAGTCCACATATGTAGTGTTTGGAAAAAAACAGCTTCGCACAATTGGTCATTCACATCCTTTCAATGGATGAGTCTATTTTATGACATACTACAGTCGATTTGGTATCGGATAGGAGTATGTTACTTTACTCACGTTTGTCATTG